>CAOLHI010003222.1:0-193810 GCA_948474755.1 Ctenosaura bakeri | reverse complement strand
AAGTCTTATCACAGAGAGAATAAAATCTGGCTTATTTTAGAATGTGATGTACAGACCACAGTCATGAACCAGAAAAATATTAAGAAGTATTAGAAATCTGGAAACTTTTGAAAAAGCTTTTTATACAAAGAGGACATGAGGAGGGTGGCAGCAAAAATTCAATGAAAACATACAATTTTCACTCCAATATCAAAAAAAGCAAGAGTTCTTGGTGAACACATAAAATTCTAGAAAACTACCAGCCATCTGTGGTGAAGTTCCTTTTTTTCTCTCTCCATTTGATTTAAAGTAGCATTAAAAAGGATAAAAAGTGCACAGACACCCTTATAAGGCACGAACAGATCTTCTGAAAAGAGATTGGTTTTTTTAAAAAAGAACAGCAATAACGAGAACAAATTGCTAAGTAATCTCCATCTCTTAAAATTTATCTGTCAGAGTTTGAGAATTCCTTGTGAGGCTGGAGTCAAGTAAAGCTGTGTGTCCATTGCTGCTCCTTCTCCATCTGCTTCACAGTCCATAGCTATGGACTCATTTACCTGCCCAAAGCCCTGTGAGATGCTGCTCCTTTGAGGAAATCAATTTCAACCAAAGAATTGAGACAGCACACATTCCTTCCACCTCTGCACCAAGGTGTACACTTAAATTTCTTCTTAACATATAATCACAGTGACAGCTAGTAAGCAGTTGTAGGGCACATTGATCCAGACCACCTAAGGCCAAAGAGATCAGGCAAATACTCATGTAGCTTTTGACAGGACACAGCAACTGACAGTATTAAACGTAGGGAGCTATGGGGAAAAAAATACACCATAATATCTAATCCCCCAAAAATATTTGCAGTAGAAAGGAGGTAATGACCCATTATTTGATGGCTAGGCTTGCTTAGAATTATGTCACATCTACAAAAATGTAAATCTGTCTCTTCCTGCTGAGTTTCTCCAACCACTTCTCCACTTGTGGTTTTTGAGACTTAAAATGGTAACTACAGTTGCCACAAAGAAATTCCATTCAAATTCATTGTAGTTTGTGGTCAATGTTGTTTAGTTCCATGCAAGGTAAGCAGGAGAGAGTTAAGATGTTAGAGGAATTGTCTTGTCATGTCTGTAGGATTATACAAGAGGACTTGTGATTGCGAACTAGAATCCTCTTACAAGCAAAGGAATCTCTTTGGAACATACCGTTCAGTGTCAGTTGGGCAAGCAGAAACTTCCACATTTCAATAGCTCAAAAAACTAAGTGGTGTTGGCTTGACCAGGAAAGCTCCATACCTGAATAAATGGATTTTTGATTCAAACAATGACTGACCACATTGTAACTACAGCTATTGAGAATAGCTTAATTATATGACAGCAGAGCAGCTGTCAGGTAGAGAACTTTTAGGTAAGATAATCTCCATGGATGGTGCTATTGAGTATTAAAGGCTATCATGCAATAAATATATATTGCAAAAATATATAAATATACACCTCAAAAATATGAAAGGCCCTTAACTGGACTTTAAACATGGCTTCCATAGACATTTTGCAACTGATTCTTTAACATCTGTTCATGACATAGTCAAATCCCCTCCCCAAATGGTGCTTCTCTTTTTCAACTTTATCCGTGTTCAGTTACTCACTATTAGCATATATGTGAATCAGCTCACATGCCTACCAATCAGTGGTCAATGCCAGCAAGGGCATATTATGTAGCTTATGGAATGCAAAGGAAAATCATGTGAAGATGCTCTAATGATATCTGTGGGCACCAATGATGCTGCAAAAACCACTTTTGAGCAGTTCGCTTGGACTATGAAGCCTGGGGTAGGAAAGTGAAGAGCACACACAATATTCCCACCAATTCTACCAGTAAAAGATAGAGGGCATAAAGGGACATGAAAATACTGCAAAGAAATGACTGGCTATTGCATATGGTGTTGACGTGAGAGGTTTGGCTTCTAGGGGGCCAGTGTGTTCATTTCCTATATGAAGGACTATCGGCTACAGATGGACTACACTTCACAAAGACCAAGAAGAATGCCTTTGGCAAAAACACAACAAACTTGATCAAGAGGGCTTTAAACTAACTCTTTAGGGAGGCTGAAGTTGACAGACTGAACAGCTGTTAAAAAGCAAGCTCTAAACACAAGGATGTGACATCTAGAAGAGAAGCTGAGGGAAAGAACAGGAGCCACAGTAAAATTAAAAGTAGAATAAAAGATTATAACAAGCAATGCTTTAGATGACTATACACCAATGCAGAGAGTTTGGAAAACAAAACAAGCTAGAAATCCTAGTGCAGGAAGATAAATATGACTTTCTAGATATACCTATTTTATTTCTGTCCTCCCCACCCCCCCCAAAAAAAGAGGACTGTGTGCTTCCAATACGTCAGCAGAGATCTTGGTAAGGAATCTGGGTTGCAAATCAAGGTTGATAAAGAGCCAGGAATCAACCAGTTAACCTAAATGAGTTCAAATCTGCAGGGCCAGATGAACTGCATTCCAGAGTATTGAAGGAACTTGCTGACATACTCGCAGAATTACTTGCCATCAATTTTGAGAAATATTAGAGAATGTGTGGGGTGCCAGAGTATTAGAGATGAATAAACATTGTCCCTCTCTTCAAAAAAAGAAAAAAACAAGTAAAAACAAATCAAAGAAATTATAAACCAGTCAAGCCTGACCTCAATACCAGGAAAAAATATTAGTTTATACAGAAGTCCATCTGCAAATATCTTGATGACAATGCTGTGATTAGTAGCAGCCAATATGGGTTTGTCGAGAACAAATCCTGCCAAACTACTATTATATCTTTTTTCTGATTAGGTCAATATTTTAGTAGATGGGGGAATGCGAGGATGTCATTTACCTGGATTCCAGCAAAGCATTTGATAAAGTCTCCCATGATATTTTTGATTAGCAAACTTACTAAACATGGAATAGATGGAAGCACCATCAGATGGATCTCTAATTGGTTGGAAAACTGTGCTCAAGGAGCTGTCATTTGTGGTTTCAAACTAGACTAAACTGTGCACTTCAAACTAGAAGGAGGTCTTGAGCAGAGTGCTGCTGGGTTCTGTCCTGGGGCCTGCACTGTTCAAGAGTTTTATCAATGACTTAGATAACAAGATGGAGGAAAACCTCATCAAATCTGCAGATGATACAAAACGAGGGGTAGCTAACACACTGAAAGATAGGAAAAGAAATCAAAAGTACCTTGATAAACTAGAAAACTGGGCAGAAATTAATAAAATGAAATCCAACAGAGACAAATGCAAAACTCTAAACTTACATAAACCAAATACACAGGAATAGGTTGGGGGACACTTGCCTCAGCGGTACATGTGAAAGGATCTTGGGATTATTGTTGATGATAAATGGAGCATGTGCTAGCATGCAGCAAAGAAGTCAAATGCAATCTTAGCCTGCATTAATGTTAATATAGTTTCCAAGCTGAGGGCAACAAAAGTCCCCTACAATCTGTATTGATCAGGCCTTATTTGGAGTTCTGTTTTCAGTTCTGGGCACCTCATTTTAAGAAAGATACAGATCTGTTGAGTGAATTCAGAGAAGTGTGATGAAGATTAAAAGAAGTATGGGGAACAAAATGTATGAGGAGAGGTGGAAGGAGCTGAGCACGTTCAGCTTGGTGAAGAGAAGATTGAGGGGGTGACATGATGACACTCTTTAGGTATCTGAAGGGCTGCCACAAAGAAGAGGGGGCAGGCCTCAGAGGGTAGACCTAGGTCTAATGGTCTTTTGCTTATACATTAGAGGAAACTTCTTGAGAGTGAGAACAGTTTGGCAACAGAACCAGCTGCCTACAAAGGTGATGGGGTATCTTTCTCAGGACATCTTCAAAAAGAGGCTGGACAGCTACCTGCTGGGCATGCTCTAGCTGGAGATCCTGCGCTGGGCAGGGGTTGGACCTGATGGCCCATGAGGTCCCTTCCAACTCTATGATTCTGTGCCTTGCCTGCTTTAAAGTACTGCTTGCACAGTGGCTCCACAATCTGTAAGTCAAACTTTCTAAGCATAATTAAGAGTTCTTCAGTGTTTGGGAACATTTTGTGATTCTAGGCTATACTGAGCTCACAAGGCAGCTGGCATTCCATCTGAGCAAACAGTTGACTATAGCAACCAAAATGCACTATAACACTAACCTTACCATTTCCTCAAGTCTCTATGTGCTAATTAGGCCACTCAAAAGTATTAAGAAATTTCCAGCAAGCATCATGCACTACAACATTATCTCAATACATTCTACAATAAATGGGCTTTTCTGCTTTGGTTGTTCATTAAATTTATTAAAATAGTTATACCCTACCTGATATTAGGAGATCTCAGGGTAACTTGATGCAAGATGCTATTTGCAACTTGAAGGAATTGGCAAGAAGAAAGCACATCTGTCCAGTTTGAAGCCTTTGAAGTATCTTTATGTATTTAGTTCCCCACTGTATCCCAACTACAATGTAAAGCCAGGAATTGTACCTCACTAGTATTCAACTTCTACCACAGTCCATGAAAAGTGTGAGCAATTTGGAGGTATCATCTTGCCAGAAGCTGAAGACTGAGCCAGCTGCCAAAGTCAGGTTAGGCACCAGGCACCCACCCACAAGAAGCCAATCTACACACTATTGAACATGGAGTGCATAGCAGAAATACTCTTCTAGCCTCACTGAAGCCAACGGTACCCCTACAGCTTCCATGGTGATCCTCTGCCTACCAAGAGAGCCATATGGTTTACCTGGTATGGTCAAAATTTGATCTCATTCATATCTCTCTCCCACAGTCTCAGAATATGTCACATAAAAGGAGGGGAATGTCTCAGAATATGTCACATAAAAGGAGGGGAATGGAAACTTGCCATCTCCCTGAAAGCAAAAGCACAAAGCTTAAGCTGTAGGAAACAACTTAAGCAGCTATGATACCACAAAGAGTTGGGTCTTACCTCAAGGCTTCATTGAGAAAAGAAAAGAAAATTAGCCAATGGGCAAGTGGTTTCATTATTCTTTTCCTAAAATTCCAAGTTGGTTTCACATGCTGTTCAGACTAAAGCAGTTCAGAGCTTCTTAACATTCCAACCAAAGTTTCATTTATATTTTAAGACCAAGCATCTAATAATAGCGTGCCAATTCATTTTCCAACAAACAATGTCAAGGGAAAAGCTTTTTAATTTCAGTAAGATGCCTCCATTGTGGAATGGAAGACAACTCCCTGGAGAGGAAGAAAGGAGAGCTCCCACATTGCTGCATACTTTGTTGACACAATCTCTAGGGAAGAATGGAGGAAAACATCAATCAATGCATTTACAAATCACAAGTAAGGAAATGGTGGAAGCTTGAAATGCCAAATTCTTACTCCTTTGCTGCCTGGTTATAAGGTAACTTGCACATGCCACAGTTCACAGCTGCTTGATTATGGCCAATTCATAATTTCCAGGGTTATCTAGTATTCTTTTTCTGCAGGCTGAGACTTACTGGTTCCAGTAAATGAATCTCTCCACATCAAGATGTGCTTAGCAGTTGCTCAGTACAGCAGCTGGAAGTTTCAAATGGTGACTAAGAGAGAAGGAAAATGCTCTGCCCAGAAGTTGTTTACTTTTGGTTCTCAGAGGACATTTATAGCTTTTTGCTTCTCTTGCTGACAGACCTATTTATCCATATAAGTGTCTCAGTCCTTAGTCTGAGTTCACAGACCAAGATACACCCTGAAAATGTGGGGCATTAAACCATGAATAAGTAGGTCACACTGGCAAAGACCACCTCTTCCTTCAGTTGTTTTGAAGTGTAATTTCAGTTCCTATGCCTTACATTCTCACTCTTGGTCTGTGAAAGCGGTGGGGTGTCTTAAAATGAGCCAATGTCATCCAGTGTCTCCTGCCCTCGTAACACTCTTTAGAAGGTGACCAGAGAAGCCTCACAGCCTGATGCATCTGCTGACTTTTACAGAAAACATATAGTCAATAAAGTCTCCTCCTTTCTGCTTGAAACTGCCTGGGAAGCTTCCTAATTTGCTAATGTTCTTAGACTGGGATAAAGTGCTGAGAATTTTAAAAACTGGTCAAATGATTGTTCATTTCAACACTCTTCCTGAGAGGGGACAGCTGTATTTCTTGGTGAGAACAACTGCACAAGAGAGTTCTTTTTGAAATAGACACTGTATTTGGAGTGCAGACCCTAGCATGCCCCATTTTTCACCTATTACAAGCAGCAGCGTTACAAAGCTCTACCCACTCCACAGCTATAACTTCAGCCTCCACAAGGACCAGAGTGTTGCCCAGTTCACTTAATTATCCCTGATTTTTTTTTCTACTGGTCAAACACAAGGAAATAGAGACAAAAGAGCCACTCAGGAACCACTGACCAGCACAATAACCCATAAGCAGGGACAGTAAGGTGTGGTAGCTGTTAACAACATTCTTTCCCTCATCATTCACGCCCAGGTGGGAGTGAAGTGAGGTTAAGGACGGTAGATTTTAATAATGTCTTTGATGGCCCGTCGGCAGATGGGGCAGCAGGCGTTAAGTTGCTTCTTCAGCTTAAGACCACAGGTGTTGCAGAGGCACATGTGTCCACAGGTATAAATCACCACATCTACCTCATTGTCAAAGCAAACGGTGCACTCCCCATTCTTGCTGCTGGAGGGCTCTGGAGGTGGGAACACAGGGGACACTGGAGGACTCAAAGGAGAACTTGGAGCAGTCACTGCAGGGGAGCAAGCACAAAGAAACCTTGGTCAGAAGAACCATTTCTCTGTCTTTTAGGCCTCTACTTCAGGCAGGAAACAGACAATATTTCATTTTTCAGAGAGACAAGTGCCAATGTTCATGGTATGCATGCTCAGCCCATTTTTTTATTGTTAGCAAAGAGATTTTTCTGCAGTGTTTCAAAGACCGCCAGAAATTTTGTCACAGAAGCTACAATAGGATATAAGAAATGTGGGTGCCTCCTGCAAGAAGCCATGCCCTTTATCAAACCCCTCACTGCAATCTTAAAAGCAGCTCTCTGTTTCCAAGAGCTAGAACACACAATGATTCCACCAGGGGAAACTGCTCTATGCCCTCTGCATAATGATTTGTCCCTGCTGCAGCTGTAGAACAAAACACTGTCAACTGGGTTTTTTGCACTGCCTGTCATGGAGAGCAGTCACACCAGTGGAATCACTGCTAGGGAATGGTAATTCTTGGCAAGAGGACTTTTCTCAGAAGTACAGAGTCAAGTGTATCACAAAAGAGACAGATGAGCTTTATGCAGTAATGTATATGTATTTATCTAGAAAGAAAGACCTAAACAAAAAGCTTAGTTTTGATACAGGTTTGCATTCCTTGTTCTCTATCATTTTCAGGATTATGAAAGTGTATTGAAACAGATACAGCTGAGCCAGGCTTCCATGGAGCCCAGCTCAGTTCAGGGGCCCCTTTGTAATCCAAAGTTCCATTAACAGAATTCTGCAGCATCTGGTCTGAAGTAGCTAAGGACACTGACCAGCTGTGAGTATTTCTGGAGCAGAGGAGATCATGATGAAAGACTAAGTGGCCCTGGCTCTCCTCCAGCCATGGTTCAGGGCATACAGAGTCTGTATTTCACTCATCATTAGGAACTGCAATCTCTTGGGGACTTCAGTAATGTCATGTAGAGTGACAACTGTTGTGTGAATTTTGGAACTGTTCTTTAACACGTGTTGGATCACTTAAATCATTAATTAATTTGAATGCAAATGATTTCATATCATAATTTGTCATGTTTTATATTTTGTGTTACTGTTTTTTCAGGATGGGTCTTTGTAAATTAGTGGTCAGGACTGCCCACATCCTACACATTCCTCCATTTTTATTTGGTACAAATTCTCCTTACCAGCTACTAGAATGGTGGTGAAAGCCACAAGTTTCAGCCACAGCGAGGGCATATTCTTCCTTGGGGGGGGGGGCATCTTCACTAATCTCCTTCTGTTTTTTATAACGTGTGCCATAGTAGTCCATGTGTGGGTAGCTTTCAGTTTTGTTGTTGTTGTCATCATATGCCTTCCAGTCATTTTCAACTTGCAGTAACATTAAGGAGAACCTATCACTGGGTTTTCTTGGCAGGATTTATTCAGAGATGGTTTGCTGTTGCCTTCCTCTGAGGCTGAGTAAGGGTGTGACTTGCCCAAGGTCACTCAGTGGGTTTCCTTGCCAGAGTTAGGAATTGAATGCGAGTCCTAATCCATCACTCAAGCCACTATACCGTCCTGGCTGTACATTTCAGATTAGACCACTGTCAAGTACTTTATCTGAGGATTCCCTTGACGGCAGCTCCAAAGCTGCAGCTACTGAAAATGCAACAGCTAGAATTTTGACCTGAACATCAAATAGAAACCAAACACCACCAGCCTTAAAGGCACTTCACTGGCTGCTAACAGACGTCCAGTGTGAATTCAACTAATGAAAGCTATAAATGGCCTTGGGATCTCAATACCCAAAGCCACATCTCTCCCTATATACACGCTTGACCGAAGTCTGTAAGAGTCCCTCCTTTTTGTCCCACTAGTGGGGGCAAGACTTTGTGGGAGGACATGAGAAAGGACCTTCTGTCCACTGTTACTCTAATTCAGGCCTCCCCTTAGAGGCCTGAGTGGTCCCAACACTGGGGCCAAGTAAAAGTAAGACTTTTTATTACAGCCTTTGGGGCCTAATAGCGTTTTTCCAAATCTACATATGCATAATGGTGTTAAATTGTTTTGAAGTGTTTTAACTGATTTTAACTGTCTGGTTTTACTTACTGAATTGTTTTAAAGGGAAACGGTTTTATTTTGTGTATTTTGTGCTAATCCTGACTAATGCTGGGCTAGTGAGAAACAGAAAAAAGAAAGAAAGGAAACCTAAGAAATGGGTAAGAAGAATAAAAATATCCCAGATACTTCTCTTTTTTACATTGCAGAATGGCAGAAGGAATGACAAACCAGGAAGAGGCAGCAGGTTTAATACAGCCAGTGTTAGCCTAAGTCCCTTCCCCTTCCTCTTTATCCTCAGATACTAGTTCTTGACAGAACAACTGCTAGCAGAGCTGGCAGGACTTTGCTTTCCACAAACCTAATTCTCTTTTTCTTTTGCATTTTCTTCTGAGACTGGTTATAGGAATGAGACCTTTGATCTGCACTGATGCTATCAGGCAGCATCCACCAACAAACCAACAAACACCTGGCAAATTCACTGGAGCATTGTAAAGATATGGAGATGGCAGTTTGAGATGGCACATCTCTTTGGGAGAGGTGAAGCCACTGTTCATGAAACCACGAACCCCTGCCACCTATTCCACTTCCTCTAAAATACTTTCACTGGCTTTGCTGGCCAGGATTACGCAAGGTATGGAGCGTCTAGTGATCATTTATTAAACCACAGATTTTACATGTGTTGTAGTGGTTTGAGGGTTGGACTAGGATTTTGGGAGATCAGGGTCTGAATCCCCACTTGCCTAGAAACCCAGTGGGTGGCCTTGGGCAAATCACACTCTCTCAGCCTGAGAGTAGCGCAATGGTAAACCTCCTCTGAACAAACTTTGCCAAGGAAGCCCTATGCCATAAGTTGGAGTTGACCTTAAAGCACATGAGAACAAGATCAATTCAATCCTCTTGTTTCACTTGGTGGTGACAAGTGCCTGAGATCCAAGGACCAGATTTTCTACCCAGGATTTGCAATAGGTTGCAATACTCCAAAAACCAAAGCAGGAAGGGGTGAGAACTCCACTTTTGGTTTTTTAACCTGTCCCCTTGTTGAGTTTGGTGTAGGGGTAGCTGTACCTTGTTTTAAAGAACTGGGAGGCTTTTTTTCCTGATCACTCAATGGGAGGGGCAGTGAGAGGGTCCAGGAAGGTAAGGGGTCAGAGACAGGATAAAGGGCCACAGAAAGAGGCACTGGGCAGTCTATTGCTTACTCCTGTGGTAGTTTCTCTGTGCTTTCACTTCTCCCATGTTTCTCTGAGTTACCTTCTGTGTGCTTTAAAGCCCAACAAGTCACTTTAGCAAATGGCAGCCTGAGAAAATGGAAGCCCTCCCCTCTTTCCGCAGGAAACACAGCAAGGATTTATTGCAACATATGTAGTTTCAGAAGATGCAAGACTCAAGTGGTGGTAAGGTTTGCTTCTTAGAGTATTGGACGTGTATGCTGCCAGGGCACAGAGGAGAAAAGCAAAGGGTCCCTTACCTAGGGATGATTCGGAAGCAGAAGAAGACCTGTTGACACTGAAAGCCATATCGGAATCACTGTCGTACTGGGAGCCTCCAGGGGACCCTGAGGGAGAGACCGTCACCGGGCTGGACTGCACGGTGCCTGAAAATGTGAAATACAGGTTCAGCTCAGCTTCGGGACTGGGACAGGAATATCTCAGATATGAACTGAGTACAACTGAGGGGCAACTGAGACATCTGTTTCATCCTCTGCAATGGGTTTTTACAAAAGAGCTCTGGGCACCCTATTCCTTTTTCTCAATTGCTGGTTTGTTTAAAGAAAATTAGATTCCTCTGGTCCTGACCTTGCCTTAAATAACTGCATTGTTATAGCACTCTCTCTTCCCAATACAGATTGCCTACACAATCTGATTGGCAGTATGTTAGCAAGATATTGCCTAGATTGAAAGCTGAGATCCCCTTTGTTGGGATAAATTGACATTTTATCTACTAAATGCTCCTGCTAATTACTTAACTCAAAAAACAAAAACAAAAAAAAAAACACCTCAACCTGTTCTACAAAAGAAGTCAGAAGGAGGGATGTGTTTAAAATGTTTATAATACACTGCAAATGCAGAGGGTCCCACTATGGAAGATATGGCAGCCTCCCTCTTTCTAGTCACATGAATGCTACCAAATGAAAAGAAAGGCCCCATCAAAACAGATCAGCCCTGCTAGCTACATGGAGCCTCCCTGGCCAGAGGCAGTGCATTTCAGCATTAGATGCTGGGGACAAAGAACAAGGCATGGCTATCTACCTTCTGTCCTGCTTGAGCAGCTAATCAGCTGCTCCTGGAAAGAGGATGGGCACCTTGGGTTGATCATGCACAGGCCATTCTGATGTTATGCTCCGATTTAGAGTCATCAAACTAATGTCCTCTTTTCAACTAGAAACACAGAGTTCAGATTACCTGATCTATGCCTTGAGGATGAAAAATGTATAAAACTGCAGTGCTGGTGCTCAAGGAGAATTTGTGTCATTGTTGCTGTGCTAGGACCACAACTCTCCCATGAATGCTCTGTCCAGACATGAGCAGAATCTCTTCCATTCCACCCCTATCCTTTACATATATCCTCTAGGCATAAACTTGCACAATGCTTCATGAATTTCAACTTATTGAAAAAACAAGGACAAACAAGAGTCAGTAGACGCTGCCCAGTTCCCCATGTATAAGCTTATGCTACAGCAGTGCAAAGGCAAGTCACTGTTTTCGCCTAGGAGACTTAAAAATAGGCAAGGGCCCACAGATCCCAACAGGGAGACAATATTCCAGATGTCTGTAAAAAGCGCTTGATGTTTCACTCGCCTTATTTCACTTAATACCAGGTGCAGTAGGATCCTCCTATCCAAGATTCATTATCCACTGATTAAGTTACCGGTATCTGTGGTTGGCCACCATCAGGTCAGCCACAGATAACTGTGTCCCAGGCCCAATCCCAGTGGCGGGCTGTGGGAAAAGAGTGAGAAGCATGGGATCGCGCCCCCTGCCAACTCCCATTGCCTGCCCCGGCCCCGATCCTGGCAATGAGTGGTGGGAAAAGAGCGGGAACCACGGGATCGCGCCCCTCACCAACTCCCTTTGCCCGCCCCGGCCCCGATCTCAGTGGCGGGTGGCAGGAAAAGAGCGAGGAGTGCAGGATTGTGCTCTTCACCAACCCCCGCTGACCACCCCGTGGCGGGACAGGACATTCCTTACTATTCACAGATTTCAGTATCCGCAGAGGCCCCCGGAACCAATCTCCCACAGATACGGGGGTTCTACTGTATTTACTTTAGAGCTGCACTTACCTAATATTTTGAGCTGATTGATGACACCATGGATTGTGAAGAACACCCACAGCGACTGTGAGGTATCAACGCACATCAGCATCCCACGGCTCATCCCATTTATTCCATGGTGCACTTCTCCATTTGGCAAAACCACAAAGTTGAGGATGTCACCATTGCTGAGGACTGGGAATCCTCGGCAAACCACCCAGTACTCCTTGCGATCCAGAAGGAAATCTGGATCTGCTGGGAGCTCATTGGTCCGTAAAGTACCTGGATCACAGGAGGTGATGCCAAATGTGAGAGCTCCGTAATAGGGCAGTCCCAAATGCCCGACTTCCACAAAAAAGTTTTCGCCAATGTGCAGTGGCCGGTCAGAAAATACCAAAGTTCTATTGCTCTCTTGCCAGTTGGTGCAGGCAGACATCCGGTCCTGAGAGAAGTTGATGTCAGGCCCGCGGGTAGGGTGGAAACGCAGGTCGTTGTCTAGAAAGGCAGGCACCACTTGGGCAAGCTGCCGTCTGCTGGGGCAGCAAGGAATGGTGTGGTTATCTGTCGGCAGCCCAGGCATACGACTCAAGTTCAGATTGGCAATTTTGGCCACTACTTGGTTATTCTCTAGTTCATTGTTGTTAAAGTTGGCTGAATCATGGCTGCTTTGTGGAAGGCAAGTGCTGAGTCGTGCATTGCTGAGACGGGTAGAAGTCATTGTTTCAGCAAACATGCTGTCTGTAAGAAAATGATAAAAGCAAAGCAGTATTAGAAGTAGACTGAAAACAGTAACAGTAACCAGTAACATGCTCTCACTGGTTCGCTGTCTCTTGGCTACTCCTGCACTGTATCAGAATCAGATCCAATAATTCTTAACTGCCTTCTTTCCCCCAAAACATGGCACCTTCAAGATGTCTTTGATTACAATTCAATCACCACCAGCATGTTCAGTGCTATCAGGGGATGGCTGAAGTAATAGCCCAACACATCTGGGAAGTTCCCCATTGGGGAAGGCCCCTTTCCCAGTCAGGCTGTTTTCTGGTTCTTTAAGACCAGAAAAATTGTCTGGAAATACCATGCTGAATTTACAAAGCACTGAAGAATTTTTCCATTAAAGCTCCACCATGTCAATTTCCTATTAATGCCTCTAGAATCCTCAGAAACCACCTTCTGAATGCTTTGCATAGGAGTTCTTGTTCACTACCACTCTCTGTTTTGCCTTCATAAAAATGGAAGTCCACACAGAGAAATCAGTCTGCTTCTGATCACTACCACCCCCATCTCTCTCTCTGAATTAAGGAGTGAACAGATTTGCACACTATCTTCTTGCAAAGAAGAGAAAATGTTCCTTCCTGGGTCCCATATCCCTCCTCCCTCCTCTCTTTGTCCTTGCCAATTTAATTCACATAAGAGGGACTGGAAAGAGAAAGCATTCAATCACTTTAGAGACCATTAATAATAAATTGTGTAATATACTGCATACTAAAATAGCTATACTGACCTTTTAAAAATGTTTCAAAGCACACTAGCCTCTTTGTTATTCACAGGCCATGTGAGCAAGCAATACACCCGCTTGGAACAGTGTCCCATCTGATAGCATCAGATGTCAAGAAAACTGACAGCCCAAAGAGCATAAAATCTAGAAGCAGATAGAGCTATATTAACTGTCCCACTCACTCTTACTGAGAGGTGAAAATGAAAAGTGGGCAGGCTGTTTAGCTGGATCCTTGCATTAGAACATTTGTATTTTCCCAACAGTATCCCTACTGTTCAGTGTCTGTTCACTCTTCAGCCAAAAAATTACCTCGTATTCCTCCATGGGGAATGGTACGAAAAAGAGGCTGGGAAATGTGGAAATTGGGTTGGTGGGGATGTTGTACTGGAAAATCTCTTTTTATCTGTGTTAATTTAAGCTATGCACAGCTTAAAAATAATTTGAAACAAGTCCCATTAACGCATTCATTATGCCATTTACAGAGCATCACTTAACATTATTGCTCTCCAACTGAATTATCTTTTGCAATTATGCCTACAATAAGATGGCAAGGCATGCTAAATCCTTCCTTTTAAGTCAACACTAGAGCCAAAGCCAATGTACACAGTAAATTGACACCAGGAAGGTTAAGCTGGGTAGATTATGCTGGCTTTATTCCGATAACCCCTGAGGCATGTATTAAGAGTATGTTCTGAGAAGAGCTGAGGCAGCAGATACATCACAGGCAGCAGCAGCAGCACCCAAAAGCCTTAGTGCTTCATAAACACATGTTAAGAGGCTTGTCTCTAAAGGACAAAAATAAGTCCACAATCATGTCTCATTGAGCTGCACTTGTAGGTAAGACTCACTGAAGCCAAATTTATCACCTGAACGCTGGGGGACAAGGTGATAATTCGAGAGCAATATATTTCTTGTCTAAACGGGATAGATTTGAGGAGAGGAAAAAGTTTGGAAAAGTTTTCAAACTCTTGGAAAGAGCATTACGACATTGCTGTCCCTTCACTGAGTTCTCTGATAAGCAAAGAAGCTGGTGTTTCTCTTGTGTCTAGGTGCTGTGCTTTCTAAAAAACCTTGATAGGGCAGGAATGTAAATGTGAGAGGCTCTAAGTGGCCCTCCAAGGAGATAAGAGATCCAAAGCCTGAGCTGAAGAAGGAGAAAAAGGACGTGCCTTGAGGATGAGTCATAGTGCTCCCCAGGACCAGAGCACACAAGGCAGCTGGCAATTTGTGGAGCCAAGGCAGAAGTGGAAGAAGCCTTGGGTCATTGACTTTGGCTCCTTGATCTCTAGGGCAGATTGTTCCAAAACTTCAGCCCTGTCTCATGCTAAGGACATTTGCACAGCTGATCTAGTTACTGAGGGACTCCACGCAAAAAATATGTGCTATTAAGACACATGGAGAGCAGTTTCTGGCAAAGCGGATGTACCAATATTAGACATCCTTATTTTTTAAAATTGTTGCCAGTGTATATGTAGAATATTATCCAGTTATGCTAAAATCCAAACTGGCACCACGAGAAAGAATGCAAAGTCAGATTGGTTGCTTCAGGAAAAACTTGCTTTGCAGATCAAACTTGTGAGCTGTGTTGGGGTGGCTGGCAGACAGTAGACTGCAATTTCACTGAAAGCTCTCTGGGTCATTTGCCATCACTCTGCAAGGTTTTCTGACTCCCAATTACTGAACAGCCCAAGAAAAAGGCTTCTACCACCCCACCAGCATTCTTTGCCTGGCTCCTGTTAGTGTACCTTGAGAAAAGAAAGTAGATCCTGGAAGCCTGACATGTGCACTTCTGTGGCATACAGTGCTTGTAATGGAGATGTTGGGAGGACTATTTTGTACTTCAGTCAGTTGGTACATTTAACCATGAAAAGGCAAAAGCCTGACTGCAGACTTCCCATTTTCAAGCAGAGGTTTTGTTCAAGAGAGTGTGCTGTCAGCTTTTCAAGGGTACACATGTATTTTCATAGTGTGTTAAGAGCTAGAAAGGGGTTTGGTTTTGAAATGAAAGTTGAGATTCTCAAATCGTTCACTTATGTGCCAGATCATCTCACCTCCTCAGATTTCTCTGTCTATAAAGAAAGCCTAACCCAAGCAGAAGACAGTTCTTGGGGTTATTTATGCAAACATTTTTTCATTTTTCATTTTTCCTGTAAATTCTAGTGCTGCAAAATACAAAGAAACAGGAGGAACCCAATTGCAATCCTCTATAACTGTCCATGGAATAAGAAACTGATTAAAGTAAACATCTACTCCTTGCTGGCCATCCCAGCCTGCTGCCTGTCAGATATTTTGGACTGCAGCTCTTATCAGACTTTGCTAACATAATTGACAGGGAGGAATTGTAGAAGCTGAAGCTCAAAACATATGGAAGGCACTAGGCTGGGCAGTGCTGCCATATGCATATTTCTGTGGAAATGAACAAAAGCTCAAAGCCTGAAATAACACTTAGATTATATCCCTCCCCAAGTGAAAGATAAGAGGAAACCTCCTCAAGGGCATAAAGAGCTGGAAGATAAATGAAAATTCTATTTTATGTGACCTTTTTCCTTATGGTATTAACAACCTTCCTTAATTTTGCCAGGAGATCATCTGCCAAGGGAAAATGAATACATGTAACGGTAGTGAAAGTACTAAGCAGACCTGACTAAATGAAAATGAAAATGCAAAGCTTAGAACTGGGATTTTATGTTTTCCAGTCTAAGCAGCAGTTCCATTTGAGTACCAGTAATAAAAGAGGAAATTTAGATGGAAGAGACAAAGGACGCTGCTGGAAAATAAACAAAATTAGCCTGAACTGGAATGCAGTGGACATCCCAATCAGTGGTGCTTTCTGTCATGGGTTTATGCTACAGAGTTAAGTGCAATTAGAAAGCAAACAACAAAGCCAAAGACAAGTAACCTGGAAGTGTCTTGTCATAAAGCCCAAATATCCGATTCAAAATTGCATTCTCTGTGAGCATGGATCTGGTTGTGGAAAAGATTAGCATATAGATAGAAAAATTTTGTTACAAAGCTATGTACACTTACCTAGTATTTGCACTTCATGGGTGATTCCATAGACATCTATCAGCGCCCAGAGAGGCCCAGAGACTTTGACGCCACAGTGAAAGAGGACTGGCTCTTCATCATTAATGCTGTAGAAAACTCTCCCATGGCGATCAACCCAGAATGCCAGGATGTTGTCTCTTAATGCAAACCTCTCTGGCAGAGCTTTGGCCCAGAAACCAGGCCTTGTTACCAGGTCTGGGCAGGCGTACTTTGGGATGTCATCTGCACTCATCAGTGATGGATCATGAGTGGTGAAGCCAAAGCGCAGTGCACCACTCCACCCGTGGTGCACAGAGACCAGCTTGAGCCGCACTTTCTCATAGAGGTGAATGGGCCGGTTAGTGAAAGTGATGCCATTGCAGAAACTGTTCCTCCGGGTGGCCTTGCGAGAATGGGTGTCCAGGCGGATGTTTTTTCCTTTGGCCTGGAAATGGAAACGTGGGGGTTCGGTAATGGTGAGGACAGAGCGCCTCTCATGGCTACCGTTAGGCAATGTGTAGTAAGGCCTGTGGGATATTGAGCGGGGTTGTTGGCTGGTATCTGCAAAAAGAGGAAAGAAAAGGTCTTACAGTAATTTCTCACTCAAAAAAACATTACATCATAGTAATGCTAGAGGCACAGCTTCCTTCTACCTACCAAGATATATGCAGTCTCTGGTCTGCTACATTTTGACAGGCAAACTTGGCAGTAGCTCACTCCTTCACCTGGGCAAAACTCAGTAGTTTTTCCTCTCAAATTTTGATATGAGAGACCTTTTCTCTAGCTGAAGAAGAGCTTAGGCCAGTCGTCAACCAGAATCTAAAACTATAAATACAGCCCTTACATTGTCAACAACATTCCAGTTTTAACCTCTATAAGTTTAAAAAAAAAAGAGGGAAAAACAGGTAGAATGTGCAAATGTTGCTTCTGTCCCTTTGTTTGGTACCAAAGTTGCTCCTGACTGACAACTCTTCTGGCTTTGAGGTAAACACTAGCAGTTGATTCTAAGGCCTCCACACTATGAAGCACCAAATACTTCACCTCATCCAACCACAATTCAGAAGACAGATAAAGCCTCCAGTCTGAAACCTCCTACATTAGCAGCCTGTGTGTTCTGCAGAAAAGGTAGCAGTTCTCTGGAGAGAGGAGGCTGTGGCCAAGTAACTGATGGGGATGTTGTGACTTGCTGTCTCTCTTTGGTCTCCATGCATTGCTCTACGAACATGGGGGCAGTCTAGAGGAAGCCACCTGGCTTTTGTGAAGTTCCTTGAATCTTCCATGCCATCCTCAAACTATTCACTTCTCAGGTAGAAAGGTAGCTTGTGAACACTGCATGTTATCATATCTAAAGGGGCACATTTTTATCTTTGTACTGTTGATTTTCTTCTGCTGGATGAAAAGTCTGTCATATCAACTGGGAGAGTAAGTCCACCAATCAGTAACTCGTATGATGGCAACTACTGAAAACTCTCCAACTAAGCAAGCATCTTATAATAACTAAAAGGCACCATGTTCTGGGCTGTAGTTGCTACATCATTCCTACTTTAAATCTACAGCATGCAATTTTCAAAACTGATTTTCAATTTCAGTTATTTCCAAGCTTTGTAATCTTAATTTTAGATGGGGTTGGGAATAATATAGCCCTCCAGACGTTGCTGAACTCCAACTCCCAGTACCCCTCACCAATGCCTATGCCAGCAGGATTGCTGGGAGTTGTAGTCCAATGACATCTGAAGAGCTACATGATTCCTACTCATTTTAGATATGGCTTATCTAAAATGAGTAGGAAATTCATTTGGGGCATATTGATTCCTGTCTTGTATTTCAGATATTTTGTCTTATGTGATGCCAGATATTTTGTTTTTATATGATGCCAGAACTGAATTGCAGAGCCAGGAGGAAAAAAAGGGAAGGAAAAACCCCAAAAGATAAATGAACCTATCTGAAGCACTTCAATGCACGTGCAATCTATGAAAAAATAATTGGCTCCTTTAAAGCTGTTTTTGTAGGTCTAACCTATGACTTCTCCTTATGGCAGGAACAGTGTAATGGCAAGTACTCAGTGATGATTTCCCTTGTTTTTAATGAATGACACACACACACACACACACACACCACACAGGCACACATAAAAGCCTCAGTAAGGCACAATTACAGCTTTTGTAATTTCATACCACAAGTCACAAATGTCAAAACAGCTTTAATGTTCTAATCATTGGCTAGAACTCTTGCCAAAATGTTCATATAGCAGCTATATGAGAGACAAAACAAGCACGCTTCTTAAATATCTTTATCTATTTGTCTGCTTATTTAACAGTTCTATTGATCCCTCTTTCCAGTTTTGCAGAGTTGGAGGGGCAGGAGCAGTAAAGGATTAAGACACTGAGATTTATGAAAAATCCAAGTCTGTTTGTGTGGTTCACTGGAAGAAATCTTTTAGTGAAATAGACTAAGAGGTCAAATCTCATTTCAGACATAAGACTCTCTGAGCTACCTGAAATTACATGTTCAGAACAACAGCATTGTACAAGTAAGACTTCATATTCACTCCTTTAAAAAGAAATGTAGCTTGTGGAAAAATTGCATCCCCCTCCCCTTATGAACTAGTTTTCTGGGTGCAGTTTTTTAAAAAAATGGGAAAACATTCAAGCTTTTGGTCCTTTTCATAGTATCTTATATGAACTAGTGAAGTTTGAAAAGGGCTGTGCCACATCCTAGCTCTTAAGCACATAGCTGACTCTGGGGCAATCCTTAACCCCTCCTCTCTAAAGTGAAAATGAATGGAAGCTATCTTACTGAATTCATAATGGGAAAAGTAAAGAAAAGAAGATGGTGTGATTAGTCCTGAGTTTTAGGGATAAAAGAGATTCTCTTTTCTCTATATTCTCTCAATCTCCATATAAAAATAATATTAAAAAGACAAGCAAGGAAAACAAAATTTATGAAAGTTATAGTTTATTTACAGGCACTGAGAAAAGTGTTGGCAGCAGGATTCAGTAGAAATTCACAACACAATGAATTTTTCAATCAGCTGATATTTGGGAGGAGACGTCTGTAGAGATTGATACACTCTTCATGCTTTGAGGAATTTGTTTTGCTTCCATAGTTTTTGAAAATTAACATTAACAGTAAGGAATTTCAATGCCACTAAATTAGCATGAAGAAAACTAACAATGTATTAAAGATATGGCACCTTAAAAGAAATTCTAAGGAAAGTTACCTGATAGTAATGTAAATGCACAATAACAACCCAGAAGAATTCATTCCAAGTAGGAATAAAATTTCTCTCTTTCTCTCTGTGTGCACACATGCACACTACATGTATGCATGTGTATGTGTAGTTGTCACAAAGTTGGAAAAGGCCTCTTGAGCGATTGAGTCAGACCCCCTGCTGTGTACATACACACTCATACTCTCAGTCCTGTCCCAAACATTCTCCACTACTCTTTTGTCTGTATATTCCAAAATAAATATATCCAGGTAAGGACTGATTTCTCCGCTGCAGATTCTCAGAACCTTTCTGTAAAACCAGGCCAACGGTGCAGTCTATTCACATTGAATCAACAAAGAATCTTTCTACAGCCCCACTGTGTTCAGTAAACTATTTCCAAGTTAGCACATGGAGCATAGGGCAACAAGTCAATTTTAGCAAGACAAATATCTTTTGACTCCCTCACTTCACCCCAAGCTTAAGAGTGCCCATTCCCAACAAGACAGCTCTGCTCCTGGTCATTTACAGCAACTGGATCTACAGAAACCAGCACAAGAATTATTCCATGGCATAAAAATAAGTATCATTATCTGCTAAAGACTGTAGATGAGGCTGTTTCTAAGGGCATAGGAAGACAGCCTGTAAAAAAAGAAATAAATCTCACAACAATATCTCTTGAGTGATATCTTTAATAGCTCAAATCTGTAACAGAAGTTGTGCCTATTAGGACATTACAAGGATATGCTTGAAATGTAAACATCCTGCCAAAGATGACAAATATGTTTTTTAAGAAAAACTTTCCCAAAGAAGGGAAGCTAAATGACCAGTAAAACAAAATAAATAAATGGGAGAGGAGTTTTTGAGCTTCCCATGAGAAGCCTATGGGCCATAAACTACCCTCGCACTTTACTGCACAAGTAGAAAAGCTGAGACCTGAAAGCAACTAACAACTTCCTATAGGCAAAAATCTGGTGTTTCTGGCCACATCACCCTGAGAATTTCATTCTGTGTGTGTCTATATTTATCTCTCTCTCTCTCTTAACATTTAACTAAGGCAGTCATGGAGAGGTGAGAAACACCTGCCCTTTCAGGATCTTTAAAAAAAATCAGCAGTGGAAATCGTATAAACACACAGCTTTATCTTTAGATGACAAACAGAAATGGAACTTATAAGATATTTCTTTTCATTACATTTATCTTCAGGACAAAGAGCTATGGGAAAAGAATGGTCTGAGAGCAACAACAGTGGTACGTACTTCACTGCTTAATGAATAGCAAGTTAGAGATAGGCTTAAAGGCAAACATTTCTCAGGCATTCAGGGCAACGTTTACTCTACTGAACAGCGGAAGATTTATTGTAAACTTCAATAAGACCAAGATAAGACCAAAGGACTCAGAAACAAAGACAAGCATGCACAAACATATCAGCCGTTAACGAATACTTTTTGTGTAACTGAACTGCAACCTTCTCCCAGTTGTTGCTACTGGCATGAACAGAATGCATTTGCTTTGGGAATGGCAAAACTATCTGCTTACATTCACTACAATACTATAGTTTCTATGCAGTCTGATCTAGCTTTGTACGTCACTGGCCTAACTTCAATGTTAGTGATGCCTAGGGGAGATCCACTGAAATGAATGGGACTTGATAATTACAACTAAGCGAAGGTCTATTGATTTCAATGGATCTGCACTAGGTAGAACTAATATTGGACTTATCCTTCTCACTACAAGGAAAAGAACTGCTGGGATCTGGTCTCAAATTTTTCAAGCTGAATTTTCCATTATAATAGCCCCCCTCCCCCACATTTCATTCTTAGCTGACCAATTAGAGATGACAATTGTTCAGAGCACAGAAAAAATCCTTTCTGGACTACAGCTCTCATAATACTCCAGCCAGCATGACCACTGGCTGGCTGAAGGATTCTAGGAACTCTAGTCCAAAAAGTACTTTTGCCCAAACTTTACACTGTCCAAGTGTCTTGACAGGCCAGGCCACTGACATGGTGCATAGTATTTCAGTAACTATGCTCTTTTATACAGCAGCAAAACTGTTTTATTAGCTGCCAGTACAATGTTTTGGTTGCTCCAAAATATGCCAAGAGTGATATCAAGATAAACAGACACAACAATCTTCATTGCTGTTTCACTAAAATTGCATACCATTCCATGCTTCCACAAAGGTCTAGGAAAGAAGGACAGTATATGAATAGATGAGAATACCAAGCGGTACCATTTTTAAAAAAATATATTATGTAGAATTTTCTGTTTGCTTATATATGCAATGTGGAAAACTAGAGAATGCTAAAAGGATTGGCCAGTAATGTCAAATGAGGTGGAAAAGCAGTTGTATAGCCAAAACACCACCTTCATTCCAAGCTGATAAAGGGGAAGTGTAGGCCAGAGGTTATTTTAAAAAACAAAACAAAACAGGAAAGCACATTGGGATTATACAATAGGAAATTATCCAGAAGGAAATGAATGCATAATTTATTTATAATGCCATCCTTTAGTAGCACGAACACCTGTCAGTAACCCTTTAAAAAAATAAAACACTTGGTTTGTGTCAGGAGAAGCATTAAGAAAATGAGAGAGCACTGAAAACACAGCTGCCCTGATAGCAAGCATCATTTGGGTCAAGATACTTTAAAAGCTTGGGAAGCTGAAAAATCATTGCCTCTGTAGAAGATGGAGAGGAAAGAGTGTCAAAAACAATCCCCACACACTCTAAACCAGCACAGCCCTTCAACTTGCTCTGACCCAGTGGATACCTTAATCTCAACTATTTTCAGTGACACACTGAAAGGAAACTGGCAGCCATAATGTGACATCTCATGGTTAACCAGCACCAGATTTGGTGCCTTATGTACTATAGGCTCAAATTGGTGAATTGATGATAACAGCTAAAGTATTAACAAGAAATGGTTGCATTTGCTGATTTATTATAAGGAAATGAGCTTCATGGTTTGCAAGGCTGCCATACTTCCCTCTCTCCTTTCCTCTTCTTTCCATGTGACCAGAATGAGAAACAAACCAAAATTTAGTGTTACATTAGCACACTCCTGGGTTTTGTTTGTTTGTTTTTTGCCACACGTGAGCCAGGAATAATAAATTCTATTTTGCTAAGCAAACCATACAAATAATTTTGATTTGAAGCTGGTTCATTTACCAACTGACAAAGAATTTATTTTAAACCACCATGCCTGGTTCTCATGAAATAGCAAGTCATGAATCTGCAAATGTTACACTAAATTCTAATCTATTCCTTTTCCAAGACATATGGGAAAGCAGCAGGAGTCAATGTTATGGCATATCTAAATGACTTCAAATATGGCTGATCATATGGGAACTTGTGACATCAATTTTGGGTGAGGTTTAACATCAAATACAGCATGAAAAATGTTGTATTTTGGCCACTCTTTTGTAATAAAGAATGTCAGGGTTTCCCCACAAAAGACAGAAATGGACATATAATGCAAAACACCCCAGTGACCATTAATACTTGGAACAGAAATGGGCATTCTACCTGTAATGCTTAGGATGTGTTGCTATAGAAATGTACTCAGCAATACTGAAGGAAGAAAGGAAAACTTGCAGGGAACTAAGAGTGGAACTGGAAGAGAATGTGGGCTATTTGGAAGGGAGGAAGTTTTGCTTCATGTAATGTGTCCATCCTTGAATTGTGGGGAGGTGGCAGTTGGGAGAAAATTGGCTAACGTAATGGATTTATTTACAAGAAATCTGAATTTGACTGATGTGCTTCTGTTCCTTAAAAATGCAGAAAGATCACAGTGGTTCTATTTTTATCTCTTTCAGATGACTACTTTGCAAAATTTCTAAGTAGTCATCTATGCTATGTTATAGCCCTTGCCCAACTTAGTCATACATATTCATATAATCCATATCTCTTTTAATTTAATTAGCTAATTACACTAGATGCGTGAGGAGTGGAAGAGCCTGGCTGTATGGATGTGGGAGCCAGATGTTGTATCCCACCCATCTGGATTCAGAAAAGCCCTTGGATGCCAATACCAATAGGATTTTGTTGTTATTATATTTGTTTCATTAGAAAAAAAGATGTGTCTGAAAACCCTGGCTTTGGGTTGTATTTTTTTTTCTAAAAAAGAAAACCACTGAAATAACTTTAAAAAATAGTTATACTTGGTACATTTCTGGTATTGTTTGGCTGTGTAACTGAGAAAACTAGAACAAGCAAACCTTCCTTTTTTTAAAAAAAAAAATGCAAATTGCACTAACCTCCCTGCAGCTCTCAAAATTCCATTTTAGAACAAAACTTTTACTGTAAACAATATTTAAACCAAAAAAAGATTGCCTGAGACGCACAAAATATAGTTTGCATGTTCTCTTCCAAAGGAGAAATGTACTTTGTTGCTTTGGTTCTTAGCCACACTTAACAACATTACATTTGTACAATGTTCATCTCTTGAGCACTCAGGCGGCTTAAGCTGTTTGGTGTCTCTGGACAGCCATGGCAATAATTCAAGCAAATTGTAGGAATGGCTAAAACTGAAGGACATGCTTATAAACAACATACTTCTCCCCACCACCACCCCCCAAAAAAGTGCAGGGAGAGTAAAGGAATATCCGGCTTTAGTGAATCATAAAAATGGAAGAGGCCAGAAGTGCAGCAAATGACCAGGACCCCCCAGTTACTTTTGGATTGCAGCTCTCATATAACCATACTACTGGGGATGTTGGCTAGGGCTGGTGAGGTTTGTAGGCTATAAATAAATCTGGGAGGCATCAGTTCGCCAAGCTTGATAATAGCCAAGTGCCCTGCATCAAAGCAGGACTACCACGTATCAGCCCACAAAATATTAACCAACATAATAATCAGACTGCAGTGTTCCATGATCAGAGAACAAGGAGAACTGGCCAAGTTGCCTAGAGATCAGATACTACCAGATCACAAACAAGTCACACATTACAGGGAAATGCATCCTTCCCAACTTCCATCTGAGCCAACAGTCCATTTGAAGTAGAGGACTATACCTTCCCAAATCCAAATATGGTAGTATTAGCCCTCCTGCAAGATGTAAATGAACCCTTGAGTTTCTGTCAAAGATAATTTTTAAGTGGTCCAATACATCTAGCATCCCGTCCCAAGCTATGGCAGAGTCAATATCCCAAAGGAGAAGAGGGGGGAAATATTGGCTGTGGGCAACAAGATACTAGCTTAGCTTGACATCTGAAATGACCTAGAAGGACTGTTCTTATGAAGAACTAGCAGAAGAGCCACATATGCATCCTCAGTTATTAACACTTGAAGGGTGAAAACCATACTACTTTGTGGTGGAATACCCAGATGTATGAGGAGCTCACATTTCATCACATCCCCACTGCAGATGTTACACAGGAATCATGAACAAAGGACGTCACCTCAACATCCTGTGATGCTCCTTACTAACACCCAAAGCCGCTCTTGGATGTTTTCTGCCAATTTCTTCCTAAACATTTTAAAGGCAGTTTCTGAGTCTGTCATTCTTGTATTTTTCCCCCTCCCTCTCTCCTTCTCCTGCTATTACATCTTCAGGGAAAAACCAGAGAAGAAGCTGGAAAGAAGTTGGAAAAAATAATTTATTTTATGTGGATGATTTAAAAATATATTGAAAGTCTAAAATGTTATATAAGTGGTATATGACTCCAGAAAGACTTTAAAAAATAACCAAAAATGGAGATGTGAAGTGTTGGAAATGTGGGGGAAAGGTGGGGACTTTTTTCATATATGGTGGACCTGCCCCAAGGCTAAGAAATTTTGGAAGGGAATTCATGATAAAATTCAAAAAATTTGTAAAGTTAATTTTGAAATGGTACCAGAATTTTATTTATTGAATATATTAGGTCAGAACCAAGAGATTAGAAAACAACAGAAGATATTATTGTATTTGATTACAGCAGCACAGTTGACCTATGCACAACATTGGAAAGATAAAACAGATATTCAATTAGATGAATGGAAATTAAAAATGTTAGACATGGTAGAGACTGAAAAATTAGCATTCTCCCTTAAGAATAAAATGGTTCAGAATTTTGAAAGAGACTGGAAAAAGGTAATGCTTTGGTTAAACATGTAAATGTTTGTGGATTAAGTATGTTGGAGTATTTGACAAAGATTATGTATAAGGGAGAAGAAGGATTCAACTGGATAATTTTTGATATATAGAAGCAATAGGGGGGAAACGGAAGGATTATAATAATGATATGTATATTTGTGTTCACATACGCTTTTATGTATTTTGAAAATTAATAAAAATTCCTGATGTATATGGTCTCCAGCACCTACTGACTCCTTACTGAATCCTGTATGAATTAAATGTGGAATTAAATGTCCTACATTATCAGGAAACAGTATTAAAAAAATAAATATCCAAGATGGAAACATCATTAGACGTTTCAGTCAGGATAGAAATCACAAATATTTGAGAATACTGCAAGCTGACGATATCCAACATAAACTGGATTATCCAGTTATCCAATATAGTGTTGGGACTATTGACTGTACTTAAGCACAATTACATACACTAGATTGAAAAACCTGGGGAGAAAAAAACATGTTTTATACCTTCAAAGTGATTTTGAGCAGCAGTTTCTACCCTACAATAGATATGCCCAGGAATTAATACCAGTGAAACAAACTGGTGAAAAAGAGACTTTTTCCAGCAAATATATCCAAGAAAACAAAGATAAAATGTTTACAGATGTACATAGAGAGATTTTACTGAACACTGAAGAAACAAAAGATGGCTATATAAAGGTAAAGGAGAACTGCACTGAAGCCTGGCAAGGCGGGATACATAGTCAGTAATATTAATAATGCAGAAGGAAAACCTGAGAAGAGGAATATTGGGGGTAGGGGGAGAAGGACATGGGACGAGTAAACGATGTCCATGAGAAGAAAAAGATGAAACTGTTAACTACATTATTAGTTCATTGTCGCCAAAATACACAGACTGAGTATCTGAATAAAGTGCTGCACACCACTGAGCCGTGGTGGCGCAGTGGTTAAATGCCAGTACTGCAAGCCACAAGGTTGTGAGTTCGATCCTGCCGGGCTCCAAGGTTGACTCAGCCTTCCATCCTTTCGCAGGTCGGTAAAATGAGTACCCAGTTTGTTGGGGGCACGTATAGAAATGTTTCGAAATACATGCTATTTGTAAGTTGTTCGCCACCTCGATCCATATGGAGAGGCGCGATACAAATAAATAAATAAATAAAAATTGGTAGATTGGAATCTATGCAAAAAGTATAATTTTTCATCTGGAAACAACTAGTAGGAACAAAAGTCTGAAAAAAATGTTGAAAAAGGTGAAGTAAAAATCTTACAGGACTTTAAGATTCAAACTAATAAAAAATTAGAATATAATATTCCAGGTATAACCATGGTTGAGAAAAAGAAAGCTTGAAATACAGATACAGCGATCTGACAATAGCAGAAGAGAAGACTAAGAGAAGAGAAAATATCATGGTTTATAAACTGAGATTTTGGAGGTTTTTAAGCAGAGGCTGGATGGCCATCTGTTGGGAGTGCTTTGAGGGTGTTCCTGCATGGCAGGGGGTTGGATTGGATAGCCCCTGTGGTCTCTTCCAACTTTACATTTCTATGATTCTATGAGATTCAGTGCCACCAGGAAAAGTAAACAACTGTGATTACAGTGCTGATGGGTGTTCTAAGAGCAATTCCAAACAAACTGATAAAACAGCTGAATTAAATCACTCCAGATAGGAGCACAATAGACAATTACCAAAAAGGACAATATTTGGACAATACTGCCTCACTGATTCCTAGATTCTTGAACAGAATCTGAGTCACTGCTGGTCCAAAATGCCAGTCAGTAACACATGGTAGACCAGTGGTTCTCAACCTGTGGGTCCCCAGATGTTCAAAAACTTCAGCTCTCAGAAGCCCTGAGCATTGACCATAGTGGCTGGGGCTTCTGGGAGCTGAAGTCCAAAAACATCTGGGGACCCACAGGTTGAGAACCACTGTGGTAGACCATGAAACTGAGAATAATAGCTGAAAGCATATGTCCACGTTTTCCTACCCACGTTAAAAAGAAGTTTGATGTAAGATCCACATTCCAACAATTTTACTAGAGGCTCTGCTAGCACTTGTTAAATTTTATATACATTCTTCTGCAAAAGGGATTATTTAACAGCATGGAAACAATGTTCAAAACAAAACTTTATCACTGCCTTACGTGTAAATAAAAATACTTCACTATCCTAGAAGAAGCATCATGCCAAATTCATATAAGAACTGCAATTGTTTTTTTCTTTTTCCAGATTTAGTACTGTAATTACTTGGGCCACTCTCATACCACAAAGATAGCTGGATTTTGTGGTTGTGTTACCTTGGTTCCTGAAAAAAGGCACCAGACGGTATCACCATTGTTTATTGTCTTCAAATATCAACAGAATCCTAATAAACTAACATGGAAAAAGGCATTTTGAGTTTTCTGATCAAATACAAAAAAGTGGGGGTACTAGAGTCATGAACTTTGCCACATCTGTATACTTCTCATGGGTAACTCCAGAGGTATAGCTATGGAGAGGAACGCAACGAGGACACTGCCCTCCAAACAAGAAATTTGCCTCCCAGTGAAATTTTCCTTCAGTCTCAGATTTTTAGCATTGTAGAAAGTGAGACACTGAAGACTGTTCACATCTAGAACTCTATCTTGGCTGTGTTTAGATTCCCTTCGTAACTCTGCCTGTCTTTTTCTGTGGATGAATGAACTGTATTTCTTAAATGCTCAGTTGAATTTTTAAGCTCCACCAATGCTTGAAATGTGGGGGCTGAAGGAAAATGTAATTTAGAAGAAGCAAAATTCTTATGGGGGGGCAATGACTTCCCTGTAGCAGCACCCCTGGCTCACACTCTAAAAAAAAAAAATCAGCTTTATGTACAACCCTGAGGACTTCCTAGAATATTGCATCATAAAAAATGTTGTCAAAATCAATTCTTGCCTCCAACCTAAGTCAAAAGAACCATAACCTAAATGCCTGATGAATCAATGTCTTCTTACAGCTCTAAGACACAAACACCCAGTCTCATTTACACAGGTGGACAGCAGGAACAATCTGACCAAACTCTCTTCCTAAAGCATGTGAGACAAGAACCCCCAGAGATCTATATGCCAACAAGTCTCAGAGCTTGTTCTTACAAATCAATTACTGTTTAAAGCTTTTTCACCTGATTTTGTTCTCTCCTGGGTGTTTAAAACTGTATTTCAAGCAGAGTCCTCTATTCCCTTTGTGAATATTCTGTAGAGGTTTTAATTAAGTGAGAATATAGGAGAACAAGAGCTGACAACAAATAAGGCTATCATTTATGGAGTCTCTCTGGAAAAGAGTGTTTGTTCAGCATCTCCTCACCTCCACAGGATCTGTTTTCCCAAAAGCTCCTTCTTCCCCATGGAAGAACATTGCATACATGTGTTAATCCACCCATGATGAAAACATATGGACTTTGAAAGCACAGATTGAAATAATTTGGGGACAAATCAACAAGAAAAATAAAACACATGTTGAACAAAGCAGATGAACAGTGGTATTCTGGTAACAGCTGCTCCAGGTCTACTCCCAGAAAGACAAATTTATGAGGACCAAATCTCTTAATGGCAAGAGTTTCCAGATTCTGCTGGAGCAAACAATAGATGCATAATGTGTACCTACTGCCTGAGCATTACAAAAGTGCTCTCAGTAACATATACCCTGCAGTGAAGATACAATTGTGAAGCAGGTGCTTACAAAGCAGCGGTGTTAAAGAACTGTTCTGAGTGGAATATGACTGACCAGGGTTATGGAGTATATCTGACAGCACAGTTCTTTTGTGACCTGAAACCTCAAGAGCCTGAGGTGCAGTGAGAATTTGTTCTCACCTCTAAGGCCAGCGGTGAAGAACAATCTGACTCCCAGATACTGATGAACACCACTCTCTCACCATTGGCCAGGATGGTTACATAAGATGGAAGTTACTATACAACATTTGAAGGTCCAGGGAGCAAATGGACTATTAAGGACAATGCCTAAGGCACTGGCCAAAGAAGATTATTATATATTATAAATTATTATTATATTATATAATTATATTATTAATAGGTATTAATTATTATATTACATTGTTATATGTTGTATATTGTAGTATATTATAGTATATTATATATTGTAAATAATAACAGGTCTTATGAACAGGTCTTATGAACATGTCAAAAGAGTATATTATATGTTGTATATTATGGTATGTTATAGTATATTTTATATGGTAAACATTAACAAGTCTTATGAGCTTATGCCTGTAAGAATGAAAAATTTTAATAAAAATAAATTTAAAATGTAGTAAATACTCAGCAAATATAGAGATGTAACATTCCCCAAAAAATTGACACTATCTAAAAAAATAAAATGGGAATTTTTGGAATAATGTTTAAAAATGCACTATGAGCATCCTATGTAGATAGGAAGTCACTTTAGGAATATGTATAACTTGTGTATAACTTGGCTTGGTTTAAAAGTAATGACTGGAATCCTCTTGGGGACTTGCATCTTCATTAAGTGGACTCAGATAAGCAAGAATTAGAATTGTACAAATGGGTAATATCCCTATCCCAAAGAGGACTGCTGTTGCATTACTATGTAGCACAGTCAGCAAAGTGCCTGACTGACACCTGGTACACAATAGGACTAATGCAGAATGGGTCCTGTGTGCATTGGTGCCAATGCACACTGCGTCAGTCCTGATCCATATTGCATTGGGTACTTTTGTTGATGTCCTGTTAGGTATCTTTACAATTCAATAAAGAGGTTCCTTGGCACCTCTGCTATGCAGGCTAGGTATATGGAAAGTTATGAAACAGGTCACGTAGGATTCCAGCGATCATGCTTGGCAAATTCAAAGTAAAGTTTATTTAAAAAATAGTCATAAACTGAATTCACTTATTTTAAAAAAAATTGGCAATTGGAGCTACAAGGTTCTAAACTATATGGAATACCTGAACTGGAAGGGACATCTTTACTTTTCCAAGTTTATCAGAAGCAAGCAACATAAAGAACAAAGGAAACAACTGACATTAGTAAAACAAAGAATCTTATCTCCTCTCCTCTAAACCTCCAATGTGTTAAGCAGACATAAAACAATTGAGAAAAGGAAACCAAGGTCAGGAATTACTGTGCTTCTTAGGCTATCTAATGTGCGGAAACTGGTTTTTTCCCCCTAACATGCTATGGGCCAGTACCATATTTGAGCCCATTAGTAACAACTATTTATCTCTTTCCTAGAAATTCACCTTAGAATGATAGCCAATGGCTCACACACCAGCACCAGATTACAGATAACAACTTTTGAGTATCACTGCTGTACATGTTCTTACATAAAAGTTTGCCTGCTACATAAGCTGGAATTCATGATCACAGTTATAAAGGAGTAACCTAGAGGTGGGAGCCAGTGCGGTATAGTGCTTTGAGTGCTGGACTAAAGCTGTTTCCACATTACACTGTTATAGTGCTATTATTCCACTCCAGGAAAATAAAGTGAAAACATGAGCCTGCTGCATCCCAATTAACAGAACAGACCATCATCACTCACAACAGCTGCTGTCAGGATTGAAGGGATCAGGCCAGGAGACACTACTTAGCTAAGTATACTTAATTTAGTATTCTTCAAAAGCACATTTAACTAAGTAACTGATCTAGAATCTCATCTACTGCCTTTTTTTTTTTTGTGTGGAAATAATGTGTAGGGAATCATTATACAAGCATCTTAAACATTTTATTTATCATTCTAAAAGAAAAAATTCCATAATTCAATACCCTCTATCCTTCAATAAAAGAAGCCTTTGGGAACAAAAATGGAAACTATGTTTCCCCCTTATTTTTTATACCTCTCTGTATCACATACCTTATTTTAAGATCCCATTGTTCAAATGATGTGACTCAGCTCTGGTAAGGTGAGTAACTGCTGTATTTCTGACTGACCTCCTCCCCATTTAGAATGTTCTTAAGACTTCAAAACATTTTTGGAATGAAGAATGGGCAAGGTAGCTTTAGCACTACCACAGATTCATACACAATCATTTCTTTTTCACATTTTGTAAGCTACATATGAAGGGTAGGGGTATGCTGCTTCTCCAAAAGAGTAAACCTGAGAAAGGGGAGACTGGTACTGGGACATTTTTTTGCAGTGAGGGCAGGCAGGAGGCAGCTTTGCTTTTTACACTCTGGATTTTGATCCATACTATTGCCAAATATGCAAATATACTGCTCAGTTAACTCTGATGGTGAGTGTTGGCTTGTCACGAAAGGAGCTTCACTGGTCTATCATGAGCTTACTGACTAGAAGTGTCTCTAGAAGAAAAGTCTTCTTTTTAACCAACCAGAGGAATGCTCTGTTTGACCCAGATTTCTAAAGAAAGGCCTGGGGTTAGCTTCTAGGCCAAGGAACCAAGGGAGGATGTGGGTGGTAGGAAATGAAACTTTACAAACAGGATAAAGTTCAGAGAAATTCCACTAGGATTCCTATTACACACAGTCTTTATTCTGCCCACATATCACACTAACCCCATTGTTTCACTTGGAAACTGAGAGCACAGGAAAATTACTTTTTTGGATTGCAGTTCCTACTACAACACTGGCCATAGTGGCTAGGAATTTTCTCACTAAAAGTAACTTTTCCAAACTCTGTGGAAATCATCATATTAGGACTGACACCATTTGTGTTCTTGTTATGTTCCTTCAAGTCAGCTGTAATTTGCAGTGAACTCCTCCTAGAGATTTTTTGGCAAGAGTCATTCAGAGGTTTGTCATTGTCTTCCTCTAAGGCTGAGAGAGTATGACCTGCCCAAGTTACCCAGTGGGTTTCCTTAGCTAAGTGGGATTTCAAAACCTAGTCTTTCAGAGTCCAGCACTCAGACCACTACACCATATTGGCTGTCACTAACGTCATTACTAATTCATTATCAGTTTGCAATAACACGACGCAGCCACCAGTTTCCTCTTTTTAGCTTCATCTTCCAAGGACTTGCTTTCATATTTGCAAAACAGTAAACGATGTTGTTCTCCAAGCAAATTTCATGAGTTTCACTTGTGACTTAATTTTCTTCTTCCACCAATTAATCATCTATCCCATGACATACCCTAGATCAATGAAGCATTGTGACTACAGTTCCTCTAAAAATAAAAATATCTCATTTTGTGAAATAGGAAAGTTCCTACAAAGGCAGGGATCAGTCATATTGTTAAGAATCCACATACAAAGGAACTGTTACCTTGAAAGGGAAAATTACCTCAGGGCCATGTTATCCTCATTAATATTGCCAAGGGATGCTCTGTCAATGTCACAATGTAAACTGCTGAGAACAAACAATTGGCTTACTTGAGCTAATTTCAAACACTCCTAGCTGACACATAAAATGTAGAACAAGGCGTGACTTATTTCATCAGTAAATAAAAAGGTCAGGAGTAAAAACTCTTTACTACACTATAAGTGATTACAGTGACATAATATTCTATTTCTTCCTTTATTCCTCCTTTGCAGTAACACAGAATATTTATAATAAAATGACTACTGTTCAGATCTCTGAAAGAATTTGGAAGGGTTACTTTTGAGACAACAGAATTCCCCAAGCTCTCAGAATTCCCCAACCAGCATAGCTATTCCGGGGTTTCCCAAGCTCTGTTCATTCCAAGGCAGCACATCCTTTTCCCAGGCGTTATCAGGGCCAACAAAGACCTATTTGTGAGATAATGCTAAACCAGGCGTAGGCCACTTCCTGGTGCATGTGTGTAGTCACATAAGACCCTATCTGATAGGGTTTGCACCCGTATTATCGGCACCTTAAGTTGGCACATGTCTCTTACAGATGTGGGGGCTGCAAGGGTTCTCATCTTCTCTACACAGCACCCACAATCCTCTTCCCAATTTACTGTAAAGTTCTGAAGTGACCTCACACAGGCACTCCAAGCATCAAGGTGAGCACACAGGATAGAAGAAGCATCTGGCAATCCCTACCACCACCAGAAGCACAATGAATACAGAAGTGCTGCAAACCCCAGAAGATGCTTGCAGAACTCATAGCTGATATCTTCATTCTGGATCTGGCTATGGGGGATGGCGGGTACTGAGATGTTTCTCTGATCCTGTCTGCACATGTTGAAGCTGTGTCAGGGTGGTGGTATAGCTTAGGTCTGCATGCTGATATTTATGCTATGATGAGGTGATGCTGAATTGAGGCCAGTGTGATTTGAGATTCTAAGCTGGTCCAGTCACCCACAGAACAATGCTAAAACAGTATGTTATGACTACAGGCAATACAATTAACTGAATCTGAAGGGGCTGAATTAAAAAAGCACTGTCAAACCTCAACTCAATTAATAGGGCTTTCCTGGCACCTCCTCCCTCCATATTTCCCTAAAAGCTATTCCTGGTGGTTCAGGAAATATGTATGCATATATATGTATATATGTATGTATGTATGCATGTATGTGTACACACACACACACACACACACACACAACATTCAGTGGGTACCACAGGCAGCAGAAGGTTGCCTTATGTGGTGCAATACCTCTTTGTATCCAAGCCAATGCATATATCTTTCTTTTGAGCTTCTACCTCTCTTTGCCTCAGCAATATGCATTAATTATGAGCTTCAAGTTCTCTTAGGACACCACTTTTTAATTCAACTGGAGCTTTTGCTTCCCTCATCTGCAAGTTAAAACATCATTTAAACCAGAGCTGCAGCTATAAGAAAGTCTTTCACATTGAATCAAATGATTTTCATCATGGCCTACAATGGCTTCCTTCAGAAAAATAAAAGAGGTGTGGAGGAACACAGCCTATTTTAAATAGGGACTAGCAAAAAGGCTCAGACCCATGGGGACATCTTTAGCTGCCCTTCCTTGGTAATGTCCTCTTCTTGAACACTGATTGTCTCCAGCATGGCTCAGAGCAAAACCACCAAGGAGATCTGGAATTCACAGGGTTTTGTTAGAGTTATGTTAACATGCTTGTTTAAGTGATCAAATTCTATGTCTTCACATATCCTCAAAGTATCAGATCACACAGATATGTACATCACTTGATAGCTCACAGCCAAATGTGTGACCTCACTGAGATCAAAAGCATTGTATTGGGAACCATGTAAAGCATCACCATACAATGGTACGATGCACTTATTAGCCATTTAGAAATGAAGTGTTCTGGAGAACTTGGACTGTTTCCATACTACACTGTTATAGTGCTATTATTCCACTTTTAACATCCTATGGAATTCCGGGGTTTTGTAGTTTATTGAGGTCAAAGAGCTCTCTGGCTGAGAATTCTAAAGGCCCCTCCCTAAACTGCAAAGCCCAGGATTCCACAGCATGTTGAAAGTGGAATAAGAGCATTATAACAGTATTATGTGGAAATGGCCTTAAATGCTTGAGGGTCTTTTTTGGTATTTATAAAAATGGCTAAATAAGGATTTCAGATTTTCCTCCCAGATTCTGGATTTTCCCCCCACATATGAAATCTGTGGCACTTGATCTCTGATGCCTCTCTCATACATATAGCTTTTCTCTTAATGTTGGAGCATTGGGTGATGCCTACAGGAGCATGCCTATGGGAACACTGGCCCTTGCCTAACTCTCAAGAATATATACTAAGTTCATATTTAAAGAGTACACAAAATGACCTCCAGTTTAGGGCAGCAAGCCTCTCCCTTTTCATGCAGCTTTCTAAAATTAAATAGTGAAATGGAGAAAAACAGATGGAGATGAGGCACAATATAAGTGGTTTTTAGTCTGTTCTAATAATCTGCCTGCCCTCTACAAAATAAGATAAAAGCAGCTGCCCAATAGACAGATGGGAGCCTTGGAAGCTGTTTCAATTTGTTGTGATTGATCATATTCATTTGACACCCAAGTTCTTTCCCTCTTATATTTACTTCAACAAGAGAGCTTTTAGGAAGATTTGTCCATGTGCAAGGAACTGAAAATATGAAAATAAAGAACACAAAACCTTCAGCCTGCAGTTGAAAAATATGCTGTCACTGAGTCAGGCAATTAATCTTACTACAATTAAATCTGCCTGTCAGTTTCTAGACTATACTCATTAATACATTTGGCATACATTACAACATTATGGTCCAACTAGTAGAAGTTAACTCACATGGTACCATGCACATTTGATCAATAGTCTTTTCCTCATCCACCCTTCTCCTTATTAAAAAGTACAGATTTTCATCTGAATGTTTCTAATTGTTAAAGAAAATATATGCACTTTATTTCAAGGTGGGTTCCTTCTCCTACTTCTTTATATTTTGTCTGTGCATCTGAATATGTTATAAACAGCACCAGCCACTTGACATTCAGGCTGTAACCCTATGAATGAACTCAGGAAAAAGTTCCACTGACCTCAGTGGACTTGATTCTGAAGGACACAGCAAACATAATGGGCAGCTAGAGCCTTCTGTTTGTTTTCACACTGTTTCCAATGTAAGTTGCTGGTGCCAGAGCCCCAATTCAGATCAAGATCATAGTATACCCTTTGCCTATGGTATTTGCCCAGTAGTATTTGGACTGGGGGTTCTGGACTTACCCTACAGGAAAAACAAAAAAATGTAGTTTCTAACTAATTCTGCTTTGGCCTTGAGTAAGGATACTCAGTAAGCATAGGAAACAGCTGATTGTTTCCCATATCTGAGCTATATCTTAGATATAACATGATGCGTCTTTTGAGAAACAGTGCCAACTGGAAGCATGTACCATCACCTCAATACCTGCCACCACTAGTCCCCTTCAGTTGCTGTCACTGCTGCTCATGTTCTGAAGAACACTTCAGAACAAAACAGAATGAGTGAGCTTTAATCACTTGGACATCTCACTCACCACAGCTGACTTTTTATGGCTAGCACAGCTCTCCAGAGAGCCAGCCTGCCTGCTCCCCTTCCTCACAATGAATTGGAAGGCAGGCAGATGCTCCCGGGCTTCCTTTGCCACAGCAGAAGAATGGGGCTGGCAGGATACTTCAGAGCATGGGTTGTACCCCTCCTCAGTGAGGGGGCAGCAGATGGCCTTCCCTGCATTTAAAGGGTACTCTAATTCACTGTCCTTGTTACACTGATGCTCAGAGGTATGGGATTCACCCTACTTCATGGGAAGGGGAGTCATTCTGCCTTTTGCAAACATCTGCAGTAGCATCTTTCAAAGTGAAAGAAGGAAAGACAACTTAGGAAGTTGTTATTCTTAAAGAAAGTGACTCCAGGAGACCAAGGTTCAAATCCCCACTCAGAGTTCAAAACCCCATGGCAAGACCATGGGCAAGTCATACTCTTTCAGTCTCAGAAGAAGACAACGGCAAACCCCTTTTGAATAAATCTTGCTGAGAAAACCCAGTGATAGGTTCACCTTAGAGTCATCATAGGTTGGAAATGACTTGAAGGTACACAATAACATTACTATTCACAAATACCCACTCTGTGTTATGATACTACATGACAAAAGCATATGACAGGCCTTGGCTCAAATTCTTAATGCTTTACTGCTGTTGCCTTACATCTAGCTTATGAATTTTCTCTTTCTTTCAGAGAGGTATCAACTAATAACTTTATTTTAAAGTTTAGCTAAAGTTACTAAGCGATAGTGTCAGTTGTAACGGCTAGTTATCACCTCCAAATGCTTGAGTACATTTCTATTACTGCATATTAATTATGTTTTATAATGTTAAATTATATTGATCAAAATATTAATATTCTGACTTTCAATCCAAGGGTACCTAATATAATTGAAAAATGCATTTTCAAAAATCCAGAATTATGATAAGACATTTTAAGGTTCTAATAAATAATATAGAAACCAAAACAAAAATAGCTTTTGTGTCACTCCATGTTTATGGGAGCATCTACAGATTTTATTTTAGATTAGTCACAAGGGCCTTCAGTGAAGCTCCCACCCCCATCTCAAATGATGTTGTAACTTCATGTTCCATTCTCTTCCATCAGTCAGATGCAGCAGGCCATGGAAAGGGTGTGTTCACTTGTACAACATTTCATATGCTGATATGATGTTTTCTACCTAGGCAGGAACAAGGAAAGAATTTTGTTGTCTATAGGAGGCAGGAAATCCACCCCATCCCCTATAGACCTAAATGGTGACTGCATTACAGTGATTAACTGTTAAATATTAATTGTAAAATAATGTCAGTGGGGGCAGGGGAGGATAAAACTTGAAAACAAAGGAGACACAACATGGCCAAAGAACATGAAGATTCAAAGCTAGAAGGCATGGGCTCAAAATGTACTGTAATTATGGATTTCTTGAAGAGGCCCAGCCAGGATATTTTGGAAATCCCAGCGTTTTGGACTGCCATGCTCCCTTGCTGCTTATCATGCCATGTGGGACTTTGAAGAGTTACAATCTAAAATATTTGGAGGACTAAAGGTTCTCCACCTCTGTTCTAACTCTACATAATGAGCCAGTAAGTGGGAACTAAATGCTAAATATTCTATTTAGCATTTCTGTACCAAGTGCTTGTCAGACATACATATAATCCTTATAACACTGCTGTAAGGTAAGTTAAGTCAGTAATATCCATGATAAATTAAGCCAGCATCATTCCCATACTGTAGGCAAAGGCCTGAGAGGCTTGCTTAAGGCCACCCAGTGAGTTAATGCAGGGGTGAGATTTCAACCATGCACTCATGTGGTTTTGTACTGAGAACTGAGAACATTCACCTCTTGTCACCCCAGACTAATGCATTCTACCCCCCCCATCCACCACCAAATTTGTAATCTCTTAGGGACAAAACCCCTTGGAAGGAATGAACTACCCTTAAAGTTTCATTTACATTTATGGCACAATACACATCAGGCCTCCTGCTTTCGGAGTGAGTGTGAATATTTATGCAGCCAAAATGGTACCACTTCTACAGTGAGCTCCAAGAAACACTTTGTACACTGTGACAAATGATGACAGGGTTGCAATGTTAGGAATTCCTACACACATTCTTGCTATTGTAGAATATTTATTAGCTTCCTGCTTAAGGCATTTCTAACATCAACAAACCTTCTTTTTAAGCACCTACCAAGGTGGTCAGAATTGTCAGTGGCTTGCTGGAGAGAACCTGCAAAGGATCAAAAAGCTTAAGCTTTTTTGCCTCTGTAATTGTACCAGCTCTCTCAATTCTAGCTCCCATCTATTATAAAAGGAAGACTGGTGATCCATTTCATGAAACTGATGTAGGGACTCAGCTAAAGATCGGAAGAGATTAAGACTGCACTGGAGGCCAGAATTCTACATCAACTAATTAAAAATACTTCACTAAGTAACTTCTCCTCACCTGATCCTCCCCAAACCTGACAGAAATACCTTTCACCCATGTTCTGATCTCTGGCAGAATGGACCTCTTTCTCTCCATACAGTTGATGTCCAGAAAAGTAGGTTGTGGGTGGGTGAGGGAGTTACAATTTTGGCAACAGTGTCACAAGAGATATCAAATAATGATTCTGAATACAGAACAGTTAGAGCTAGATAACCTACTGCACTGGGCAGCAGCTGGATGGGAAGAACGAGGTCCATACCGTCAGAATGGACAATCAGAGCAGAGGTGGACAGAGGATAGCTGATACAGAATACTGGCTGTAATCTTATGGACAAGTACTTCTCAAGCTGTCTTGTTGTTGTGGACTGCCCCTTTTTTCCTGTGTATCATGGAACCATATCGTATTTGTGCCACATTTTTGTCAATATTTGCATAATTTTCTGGGAACTCTTTGCAAATCAACAGCTGATAGCTGTTTCATGGGCCAGTGGGAGTCCATGGACCAACAGAACTTGCTTACAGAATTGCTATAGGCAATTTATCAGTGAGTAAACAGCAATTTATTAGTGAGTAAACCTTAGTGAACTTAGTGGGATGTACTCCTAAGCAAACATGCAAAGGACTGCAGAATAAATATTAGTTTTTAACAATCATTCTACTGCAGACATGTATACTTGATTCCACAGGGCCAGTCCAAGGCCATTTGCTGCCTCAAGTGAAGAACAACATGGTTTCCCTTCCGATTTTATATATAAAAAGCCAACTAGTATGGAAAATAATTCTTCTTTCAACTCTGTTGATGGAAGATCATCTTTCACCACAAGGCAAACTGCATGGCATATGACTCTGTCTTCCAGTAATTTACTGATGCCTCACACTATCCATTCCCTGAGGGAGCTGTCTCTCTCTGCCTAATGGTAGGGCCAGTCTCAGGCTTAAGATAGAAAGAATGAGAATATTTGTATATGTTCATTGAGGATCTAAGCTGCTTTTCTGCATGACAATTTGAAATATGCACATTTTTGTACATAAAAGAGCCCTCCACACCCAGATGCCCTCCAGAGGCATTGGACTACCCATGGCCATGTGGCAGGAGAGCAAACTAACATATTTTGAGTGCCCTTGGATGGAAAAGCTAAATCAAGCAAGAGTGTCCTTTATGACAAGTCTCTTCCTGATAGTTACAAGAGCACAAACTCTCTTTTATCTAGCCACTTCTAAACAGAGTCATTAGAGTTATTTTATACCAAGAACAACTGTTTCCTTTATACCAATAGCAAGCCAGTTCCCAAGAACAGAGACACCTTTAAAAGGGAAGTAAATCACAGGACTGTTTCAATTCATGTAGGCAAGATGGGCAATCAAATTAGCAGTAGACTCAACAAAGGCATTTAAATGTACAGGGCTTCTTTCTAGAGAACTGCCACACATTCCACAATGGAACAAAGGTTTCTTGAACAATTTTGTTTCCAGCACTCTTTGACCCAGTGTGATGCTGGATTATGGTCTGCTGTTTTACTTCTTATTTATACACGGTTTAAACAAGGTTCTGGCAAAGCAGAAGGAAAATGAATAAGAATGCATGGGTGAAGCTAAATAATCAGCAGGCTGCTCTTCATAAAATATTCATTTTATTTTTACACAGATACTGAGAACTCATGTATACATTTCAAAAATGATATATAATGAATCCAGAGGTGGGGCAGTAGGTGAAAAATCAGCAATTGTTTATAGCTAACTCAGAGAAGGGAGTTTTTGTTTATTATAAATATTATAATATATATGTTACAACTATTACAACATATAGTACATTGTAACTATAGGGACCTTATTTCTATGCTGCCTTTTAATGTCAAAGGTCCTAGCACGCCTCACAAAAGGTTATCACAAATGCAAAATTCAAACAACAAAATACAGCTTACAAAAGATCAAGACAGCAATGTCCAATATCTTAGCAACATATCATGTTATCATACCACTCAGTGGTTCAGAAAGAGATTGTTTCCCTGGAAAATGTTTATGGTTTTGGGGGGTTCAGGATAAAGCTTAGATTTAATTTAATAAATGCTATTCAGTAATGAATTCAACAGATTTGTTCAAAAGACCCCCCTCCCACAAAACCCTTACTCTTCAGACCAAGTCACTCTGCTCACAAACTAACAATACAATACAATACATATGGCACATGGTACACATAGAATATGAGACTAGAAAGCAGCCACTGAACGAACACACACACACACTATTGGAAAGGAAAGTGTTGTCCCTCTGGGCTGTCTTGTAGCTCCCTTCATAATGTTTATAACAGACATTCTTGCATTCAAGAATGGACAGCCACATTTTAGAGCTAGCCAAAATGAGATTAATTCATATGCAAGTGAGAGATGGAGATTTTTGTCTTTAAAAAAAGGATAAACAAACAATATATGGGATAAACAAACAAACAAGATAAACAATATATAAGATAAACAAACAATATATAGGCAGGAAAACACACAGAATTACTGTGTATTTGCCTGACTCTCCTAAACAAAGAGTCTTGTACCACTTTGGTTTATATCCAACACTGGCCATGGCAAGCAAAAAGGAAACCGCTGGTGATATAGTGAAACTGCCTCCTCCTTCCTGTGCATCAAATCTACTCCAGAGAGTTGGTGACACATTTGTGGAGAACTGGGAGTTCCAAGTGGGAGGAAAGGAAGTCTCAGTGCTTGAATAATAGCCCAATCTTATTGGATGCAGTTTGTAAGGGTAAATCTGATGGAGTGGGCTCTAGTCCACAAAAGCCTACACCCCCAGCAACATATTTGTCATTCCAGGTGCCACAAGGCTCTTTTAGATGCTTCTTTTGCTACAGACACCCTTTTGGAGTTTGCTACCTTGGAGCAGTAAATCAAGATGTGCAAGATGAAAACCTGAGATGGGCAACCTGTGGCCTTCAAGAACTTGTTGGATTGCTTCTCCCATCATCCCTCAACAGTGGCTATGCCAACTAAGGCTGGAGTTGTAGTCCAACTTCTAAAAGGTGACTGTTTGCACATTGCTGATATACATACTTGCTGTGTGATATAGGTCTTTCACAGCATAGACCTAGGCAAACTTAATTGGAAGTCCCAATGTGTTTGGTGGCATTTCCTTTCAAGCATTCGTAGGACTGCAGCATTAGAATCTTCTTCTATATAACTTAAACCTTTCAGGCTTTGGGGCATGATGCTAAATCCATTTATTTTCAGAGGCTGGATGAAGCTCTACTTGTTCCAAATGGAAGATTTTTGTTGGGAAGTGAAGGGATAAAACACACATCTAAAAGAACTCAGAATGAACAAAATATCACTATTACCAAACCATGGGGGTTGAAATCTATCCCTATAAAGTAAAAAACAATCTCTCTTTGTTGCTGTAAAAAGAGCAAAAATACAAGAGTTGCTAAAGTTTCGGGCACAGGCTGTGCTTTCCCTAAAGAGAGCCATTTGCTGCAATGGCTCCTGTACAAACATTCTATTAGGTATGCCCACTTTGCCAATGGAGAGGGATATGGTTCATCTTACATTAGAACTCAGTTAAAACTTAATTGAAAAAGAACACTGAGGAAGAATAGAAGGGGACAGACAATTCTATGTTTTATGGGCCATTTCCCTCTCCTGAAGGTCATTTAGAGGTTGTAGCAACGAACACCAATGCATAACAAACTGCACTTGGACATGCTACACTGGGAAGAATACAAGACCTGCGTAAGAGTTTTGAGAAGATCACTTTTTCACATTCAGATTTTGGGCAATCAGTGCCAAGGAATATGAACATAGCACTGCACACCGTAAAGGTACCAGGTCCCCTCTTGGAAGATCAGCAGGGTCAGCCCTGGTTTGTATTCAGATGAGAAACACCAACAAATAGCAGGTGCTGTAGGCTATATTTCAGAGGAAGGAACTGGGAAAACCACCTCTGAGCATTCCTTGCCTAAGAAAACAGTACGGAATTCATGACATCTCCATAAATTGACAGGTGACTTGAGGAAGCACACACACAAACATTGTACTCCCATCTTTCACTCTGCTAATTACAGCTGATCCACTTACACAACAATATTCTCCTTCTCTTTTCCTAAAATAAACAAACAAAACTTGACCAATGCCCCCCAAAGAAGGTTAAGATCTTTTACATATTTCATACACCTCTGATATACCGTAACAATGAAAATCATAAACTAGAACGCTTGAAGCCCAGCTCTTAGCTTAGATACAAATTTTCTGGATGACGTTAGACAAGCCACTGTATTTCAGCAATAATAGCTAGTCTCAATCCTGGGCAATCTAAATTGGGGGAAAGTCTGATTATTTCCAAAGTGACAAGCATTTGCTTTTAAATCTTCTTTAAAAGGACTAATGATCAAGATTTCTAATCTTCCTTCCTTGACTGGATTACAGTTACTTTCATTTCAAGTGTGCCTTCAACATTACTGCTCCCTGCTGATTAGCAGCCTGCCATGGATCCTAAGAACAGGTCGATGACAGGTGACTTTTACAGCTTCTCCACCTCCAGCAACCCCTCTCCAAGCCTCCCTGTGGAAAGCCTCTCCTGAAGATCAGGAATCAAAAATCACGAGAGGAAAAAGGATGTCTCTGCCTGGTTTTCAGCAATTTCACTTTTCTAAGAGAATTCCTTCCACCACACCATAATCTACCTTATTCAAAAGGACTCCTTAACTTTTCAGAGAGGCTAAGGGTAGGTGTGAGTGGGAAAACCATTTTCCATCAACCTCCTTCCACTGGATCCAAGGCCTTGAGTTCCTAGGTTTGATTTCCAAGTGAACAAAGGTTGTTTATGGCACATATGAGAAAAAGCCTAAAGAAGCCAAGACCTTGGGGGGTTCAAAGCGCTGTCTCTGAAGGTGTCATTTGGGTAGGGTGAACTCTTTGCTTTTGCTGACACAAGGCTCCTTGCTTTAACTAGGCCACACACATACACAGGACCAAGTGAAATTTTAGTTTAGCTGCATATTCATGAACAGGCAAGTGCTGGGGTGTGAATTCCTTGCTAGCATGGCAGTTAAAGCCACTACACATGAGTTGGTCATTTTATGTTTCAGCCAGTCTTAGTATACATCAGTCAAATACAGCAAAGCTTCTTCTGAACATATATTTTACCCATTTGAGAGGCTAAAGATAACTGCCTGAAGGAAAGGCGTTCCTTGTGGAAACTGCCAATTTTCAGAGGAAGGTTGTTAGGCAATAGTGTACAGCTGTTGCACCTCTGGGACGTGAGATCTCGGCTGTTCCCTCTCACAGAGTTAATAAAACAACACATGAACTGCCGACAAACATTTATGCTGTTCAGATAAAATGTGTCAGGGCTTTTAAAACAAAATGAATGAAAAATCTCAGGAAGAGAAGAATCACAACCCCTTTGGCAGAGGACTTGTCTGCACAGTCATTTTGAGGTGCTTTAGGAGGTGTACGGTTTGCACTTCACTTTGCCTGAATCTGTGACCAGGCAAAATGAATCCAAGGACAGCAAAATACCAACACCCGCTATGCAGATGCAAAGATAGTTGCAAAATATATCCTAAGAGCCCTTGAGAAGGCATTAAAACTTCTTGACCAACAAGAGGAGACAGTCCCTCCCAAAGTATTGCCTAAACCAGGCCTGCACAACATACAGCCCAGGGGCCACATGCAGCCTGCCAAAGGATTTTGTGTAGCCCGCATCACTGAACGCAAAGGCCAAAAAAGACTGCAGCAATTAGGTTGCTGATGGTTTTGAATGAACCCAGCTGGGCTGTTCTCACTTCCTTCCCTCCAGGGGGCAGCAGAGGGCCTAGCTGATGCTACCTTTTGCCCTTGCGCAAGATGGCAGCAGTTGCTTCTTCTTCTTCTTCTGTTTCCCTTGGATGGGCAGTGAGGGTGGAAGTGACCGGGGAAAAGGAGAAGACCAGCTGGGGCTGAAGGAGGCAAGAAAGGAGGTGGTCTTCTCTTCCTCCCTGAGCAAGCCAACACGGACTGTTACACGGCAAACTGGGACCCTCTGGGGGAAGCAGCTTCTTATAGGTCAGTGCACTCATTCACCCCCATCCCTCCTAAACTGGATTGGAAAAAATTAAATTGCATTTTAAAATGCATTTTAGGTCTATTCTAGTGTGCACTCTCATAAATTCCACTCCCCCAACATCTGGAATTCCGCTTGTTTATCCTCCAAATCTATTTTCTTCTTCCTTCCTACTTTTTTTCTGCCACCCCCAAATTGTTCCCCTCCCCTTTGATCTTTTGCAAATTACATACTGCTACATTTCTTAAAACATAGGTCTCTTGTATTTCCAATAATCCTATTTACTGGTTTTGTGTAATCACGACTTGCCACATCTGCATTATCTCAGTCATCCAAACAACAGGTCAAGAGGGTAGGACAGTGGCCATTTCTGCCCTATACTGTTACAGTGCTCTTATTCCACTTTTAACATACTATGGAATCCTGGGGTTTGCAGTTTAGGGAGGGGCCGTTAGAATTCTCAGCCAAAGAGCTCTTTGGTCTTAGGAAACTACAAACCCCAGGATTCCATGGGATGTTGAAAGTAGAATAATAACACTATAACAGTGTAGTGTGGAAAGGCCCTAGGATACGGAGGAGGCTTCAAACTGCAGGAAAAGAAGTTCCATCTAAACACTAGGAAAAACTTCCCTAATTTTCCTTTTTTATAATATGGTTGATTTATTTTCAAAATAGTTTAATCATTAATTATTCTATAACTTATTTTGCAAATAAAAAACATTATGATATCATTATTATAACTTTACTTGGAAAGTGAGATGCTAAAACCTATCTGCAGCCCAAAAAAGTTTGGCCTATTTAATTTTGGCCCTTACCTACTGCTAAGTTGTGCAGGTCTAGCCTAAGTCCTTTAATTTCCCTTTCCCTTTAGATGGGAATTGTGTAGCCTTCCAGCTGTTGTTGGGTTGCAAGTCCCAGCCATTGGGAGTGCTTCATGGTTCCTGGCTTAACAAATGCTGCAGAATGCTGGCAGTCCAACTACATCTGGAGGGGCACAGTTTGTTCACTCCTGCTTTACAGAGAAAAAAATGAAACTTCTTCATATGCTAAGACATATCATTTCCTGTAAGGTTTAATCAGACCTGTCATCTCTCCTGCCTCTTAATGCAAAAGGCACACAACACTAGCTCTGTATATACTGTCAAAGTTTGGCCAGTTGGGGAAACAGCCGAGCAAATTCAAATACAAGATGACAGCTACAGCAGCCCTCGCCAATTGTTTGCACTCTGATCTAACACCCTTAACCTCTCCATTTGTGCTTGGAAGAAAGGCCCATCAATTTAACCTCAACTTGATGCCAAACACGTGTGCTTGCATCTGCAAACTCATTAAAGCTATAACTTATATTTCTGTACTGGACTTATTTACTTCTGCAGGTATTTCAGATATACTCTAGCTACTATGCATAAAAATACACAATAGATTTATTTTCTCGGGTGGTAGTAATTTTTCTTCATCTCCTCAAATTCTTTAAATCCTAGGCCTTCAATCATTTGTTTTCCTTCCTCTTCCTTCTGCCACTGAACCTAAGAGCATATTCTGCAGAATGTACTGCAAACAGTGACTACTGTTTAAAGCATAAGGAAGAGCTAAGATTTCTTTTAATATTTTTATTGAATTTTCACATAAAATAGGCAGTCATATGGATTATCCTCCGACCTATGAAGATTTCATGGTGAACGGAAAGGGGAGAAGGGGGAAAGAATAGAAGGGATACTAATCTCTACATATGACTCTACAAGACTACTGATTCTCCATGTAGAGGTTCAGCAGGGGCCAGACATTCAATAGATCTCCCCAAATGCATGGGGAGCTTCTACAGGCATCCTCCACAACTAGTATGGAAACTTTCCACACAGCTGTGCTGAGTAAACAAATCTAGATGTTACAGTTGAGGCAGGAATCAGCAGCCCTACAAAAAGCTTATTTCATATATCCTCTGTATGGCTGTTGTAATGGTCTGGAACTAGTCATATTTAGAACAGACCTACTGAAATTAGTGAAATTTAAAATTAGTTACTACTAAGACATACCCACTGGGCAAGTCATACTTTTGGAAGGCAAAGGCAGCTCCTCCAACATTTTTTTTAAAAAACTGTGATAGATTCACCTTAGGGTAGCGATAAATCGGAAACAACTTGAATGCATGGCAACAACAAAACTTAAGACTCATTACTTTCAAAAGTTTTTTTCTAAGTATGATTGACTCTGGATCCAGCTAAATGTCTGTATTTTTCTTTGGGTGGATGTCTTCTATGAAAATGTTCTTCTTCACCAGGGCACTATTCTCAAAGTCTTTTTAATCTTGATTATCTAAAACATATACACTGTTTGCTCAGAAACAGTATGGTCTGTAATCTACAGCAGCCGACCTGCAAAATGGTTTTATTTCCTCAATTTTATTTCTTTTTAACTGCCTGTTCATCTTTCAGTTCAAAATGATGTATCAAACCATTAAAATACATGCAGAATGATTTACTGTGTATAATATGTAACTCTAGTTATTTATTTTATGGCAAAACAAGATTTCCAGATTACTACTCTCAATAGTTTAATTTTAAATTACCTACTATGAGATAGTCTATGAACAGAAAATTATCAAAATTAACTTCATGCAGGGCAATTCACATTTAGGAAATAAACCACAAGAAATTCTTGCCACATTCTATTCAACTGTGAACTCACTTCTCAGAAACCTAGTTGACAGATGAGCAGAGACTGATGACTCCTGACAGACATGAAAGTGATAAATCTTTTCACTTAAAAAATCCCCACACACTGTACAGCAAGACAGTTTTCATAAGCATCATACTCCCACACACACAATACAAAGCAAACAAGACACCTCAAGAAAGGGGGGAAAACAAGATCAGGCATTTGCAGACTGTTAGATCACTTAAAAATTATTTCACTTAAAGGAAATTCACACATTACAATATCTAACTGAATATATCATGTATATGCTTGTGGGTGACCTTGTGCACACCACACACTCTCAGACCCAGAAAACCCTGTGACAGATTCATCTTAGGTTCTCCAAAAGTCCAAAAAATCTTGAAGGTATACAACAACAATGCTTGTGGGTCAGTTAAGAACTAAACAGCCGAAAGAGAAGCTCACAATGGCATACATCTGCCTCAGAACTAGAGGATCAGAGAGGTCTACTGGCATAACTTCACTATAGTGCAGAAAGGACACAGGAAGCCAGCTGCAGCTTTGGAGCTGATCCTGAGTATCAGATCAGGAGTGCTGCTGTACCACATGGGGGACTGCCTGTGTAAAGATGTTTCAGAAACCTCCTTGTACAGCTGCTGAAGCAAGTGGCAGTTCCACTACCATACAGTTCCTACAAGATCCTGACCTAGCCACTGTGAAAGCTTGGATATGCAAGTTGTAAGAGAGCTGAATCATAGTCAGAAAAAGTGTGTGTGAATGCACTTGATTAGAATTCAATCAGAAGTTTGAAGTGTGATTCATGTATGTGACATAACTCATGCATGTGATATAAGTAAGGATGTAAACATAGCCCCTTCAGTTTCCAAATGTTTACTTGTAACCTGTCTCATACCAATGGCTACCATTCCCGCAACTTTCCCAACATTTAAACTTTTAGATTCCCTTTTTTGTTTTTGGTTTCTGTTCAGGATTTTAAGATTAGAATCCTATATCACTTTTCTGGGCTAAACCCCACTGAAATCAGTTGTACTTATTTCTGAGAAGACATTAATAGGATCACACTATAAAGCTTTTTAAGTTGCAAGTCTAGCCACAATTAATTGTTCTCAAAGTATTTGCAAGGGCAAGGGTAAACACAAATAGGAAAACACAAGGGAAGGAAGAGTTCTTAAGTCAAGAAGATGGCAACTTAAGAAAGAGCAGCAGCTTTCCATTCACTTATATAACATCTGTTTTTATGGCATCAGCTGCAAAAGGTGGAGAATTACAGGTTTCTCAAAACTGTCACCTACATATTAGCAAACAGATGTCTGGACTGTTGAAAGAGAGTGACATGAGTCTGACAGTAAATATTTTGATTATATAGAGCAGGAACAAATGACAACATTAATAACTAACAATGCTGTCTGTAAAACAGAAGCAATAATGAACCTTGCTGGGACATGTTGACGGCATAGTTATTATGGAGTACATCCAGTAGAACATGTGTTACTTATCAGAGCATGAACACTTCTTCTTGTCTCTCTTGATTTCAGTGCTAAATCTTTGTAAGTATTTCTGCATGTGCTTCTACTTTGTGTATTTTATCACATATTTTTCAAAGAAAATCTTTTTGGTTTTATTCTACAAGCACAACATATTTAAAACCTGGCTGGTTCTAAGGGTTGTAGTTGTGTGCCTTCAAGTCATTTCTGACCTATGGTGACCCTAAGGTCATGAAGTTTTCTGGGGGCTGGGAGTATGTGGTGCACCAAAAGTCACCCAGTGGGTTTTCACAGCTGACCCAGAAATCAACCTCTGGTCTCCAGGATTGCAGTCCAATGCTCAAACGACTACACTTTGCTGGCTCTCAGCTCTAAGGATACAAGGGTCCTTAGATAGGATCACACTTGGACCTTGAGATAGGACCATACAACAGGCAGGTTCAGTGCTCCCCCATACTCGTTATGACAGAGGTCTGGAAGCCACTTCTCCATGGTAGCTTCCACTATCACTGCAGTAGATTTTGGAAACAAATCGAGATAAAGCAGTCATGTGAATTCATCTCATCTGACTGTAGCCAATAGGAAAATTACAAACATCTCAGGAGGAAAAAAAACCCACAAAAGTGAGTATCCCTTCCTGTGAGAAATTCTTGATATACTGAGGCATGTTCACATCCTGCTTTTAGCAAGGCAGACAAAGCTGTGCTCAACTTGAGCCCATAAGCCTCCATCACCAAGCTATATACCAAAACTCTAGCCCAGTGTCCTTTCTTGTCATGAACTGGGACTATATCCCTAGAATACCTATAGAAATAGGCACCTACTGCCATTTTTCTACTGGGGGTCCTGTGACTGGTTGTCTGTGTCCCTGGATGGATCAGGGAGCATTTGTTATTGCCTCTACTACGTCCACTTGCTGCCCAAAGTTAAGTTCTTGTGTTCTCACTGTGGGTGATACAGGAAATAGGAAAAGAAGCTTGTGAGCATTTTTTTTAGCCTTCTACAAGTGTTTGGAAAGCCCAGAAAAGCTCAATTCAACTGAAGCCAAACCATGGGATGCCCAATGTATCTTCCCTTATTAGATCAAGAAAGCTGAACAACTCTCTGATGAAAGGAAATAAGTGGTTTCCCCCCACCCCAGGTTTCCAAATGTTACTGCAATAGCCTGAGAGGAAACCACAGCATCATGGTAAAGTGTGAAGGGGTCCCTATCTTCTGTTGAAATTAACAAAGGCAGCAAGGCTAATGGATGAAAAGACATAAAAAATTGTCTCTAAAGTAAATGAAAACAAGAAGGAAAAGGGCTCTGCAGAGAAAAGACAAGTGCTAGGTAAGTTGCCAGGCTAGGGGAGAATGCAGATTTTTTTTCAAGACAGAAATCTAGCACTTGTTATCAAATTTCAAGAGTTTGCTTTAAAAACCCCACAACAATCTGGAAGGAGAGCATAAAGTGACAGATCACAAGATGCAGTACAGACTGCTCCCCACCCCTGTGTGAAGTTCAGCTGCAGACAGTGTGAAAAAGCACCATTCTTAGCATACTTTTGCCTATAATCCTCAAGACACTTCCTTCCAACAAATCACTCAAAATCAAAATGTCTTCCCCAGAGAAAGTAGTTTGAGGACTTAAATGAAATAATCAGCCACTTCATTTTTGAACGTTATGGCCACAGTTATCTTTACTGCTCAAGAACCTAATAAAACTGTCCTCAAAGACCAACAGCTCTGATAAGCATTTACAAGACTAGATGATACAGAGAAACAGAAGATATGTGGGAGAACCTGGCAGGCTCCCCAAGAGGCACAGGAAAATGTAAGGAACAGAATATACTTCAGAGGCTAAGAAATGTTCTAGTAACATATTTCATTGACGTCATTCTCCAAATGTTGTGAATAGCCTCAAAAGAAAATATCTCTAACTGACGAGTGTACAGCTTTTAGACAGTGTATACAGTATATACAAGGTGTAAATGTGTATCAGTGATTCCAAAGTCAAAATAATCCATGCCATAGTATTTCTGATTTCTATATATGATGAAAGCTGGGCAGTGAAGAAAACTGAAAGAAATTCCCTCCATTTGAAATGTAATGCTGGAAGAGAGTTCTATGGATAGCACAGACTGCCAAAGAGACAAGAAATGGGACTGAAAGCAAATCACATCTGAATTGTTACTACAAGCAAAAATGAATAAAATGAGGCTATCATATTTTAGACATATAATGAGATGACACAACTCCATGGAAAAAAATGATAGTGCAGGGAAAAGTGGGAGACAGTAGGAAAAGAGGATGACTACATTACAGACAAACTGAATCAATCACAGATGCCAATGGTCCTGCTTTTGCAAGACATGAGCAGGACTGTTAATGAAATGGGCTCTTCAGGGTCTCTCATTCATAGGGTCATTGGACGCCAAAGTCAAATTGGCACTTAATAACACGAACGAACAAGGCTTAAAATACTGGTACTGAGGAAAAATTGGTAGCCCTGCTTCCATCCATGCCTATCATAGCTTATGTCTAGATTTGGTGTGGATGGATGTAAAGCTTCTGCCTGACTACTGGAAAATGCAGAACTCAAAGAAGAGAACAATCAAATGTTTCTCCTCCCCCTCAAAACTCTCTTTCACTTCTCTGTAAAACTTGTGCGCCACTCTGGGAAAGCCATGGCTCAGTAGCAGAGAATATGCTTTTTGCTCTAGCACAAGAAAAGGGAAAGAATTGTCCTCCAGATGTTGTTGGGTTGCAGTTCCCATTAAGTCATCACAGAATTTATAATCAATGGCAAGGGATGGCAGAAGGGGCAGTCCAAGACCACACAAGTTCTCCATGACTTGAAGTTAACAAGAATTGGAGGAAGCAGCTGATATCACAGTCGTGGGCCAAGATCCTGTAAAATATACCAGATAAAGTCCATTTTATGCCTGTGTATATCTTTATTTGGTCATTGCAGGGGTTAATATTCTCTCTTATTCTCCACAACAACCAAAGTGCAGGCAGAACTCATGTTTTTGCTGCAATAGTCCCTTTGAGTAGTTATTCCATGAATGGTGGAGATCAGCAGAACGTCAGGCCAAACTCCATGGCAAGAGGCAGATTGAGGATATCATCTAAGAGCAATTCAGCAAATTTCAGTGGAAGATGCCATCATCCTGCATCTGGCTATGGGGCATACACAGATGCCTCACTGGTCCCTCCCCTCCTTCAAGGGGAGTATTTCAGCCAAACTGAGAGTCTTGGGGGTATACAGCTCCAACTGCAGAACTCTTACACTACACTGGGAAACATAAGATCTAGCCCATTTTGCCCAAAGTCCTTCAAGAGCCGAAACAAAGCAAAACAAAAAACAACAACAGATAGACCAAATTTCCAGTTCAACAGTAAGGCAACTTCAGATGCTGGATCTGCTTTTCTCAGAAATATATTTTGAAACTGTCTCTTTCCCACAATATAAAATGATACATAAGCAACAGCTTGGTAACTGATTCTGTACTCCATGTAAGTATGTAAAACAACAGTGTGAGCAACTTGTGGCCTTTCAAATTTGTTGGATTGAAACTCCCATCCCTCAAATCACCACTAGTTAAGTTGGCTGTGGTAATGAGCATTATACAGAAAGTCCCCACCTTTTGATGCTGCATTATCTGACAACTCACTCTTTTGACACTTCCAAATTAAGGACATACTCCATTGATTCAATAGGGGTTCCACACTTTCATCAGTTCTTCTTGCCTGCAGAGGCTCACTTGAAACTGCTCACACAGAGATGCTGCTTGCAAAGCAAGCTGGAGCGGGAGACACTAAACCAGTTGACAGACTTTGCAAACAGCATGCATGTAGTCGGTCCCAAATGAGCTTCCAAAAGTCCTTCATTCTCCCTACAGTACAGTAGACTTTTCAACCAATTCCATTTTCAGACAGTGATTCACTCCTTAACCTATTAGATAAATGGGAGAAGTCCAAAAACATCTGGAGGGTCACAAGTATCCATCTCAATGTAAGAGATGAATGGAACATACTGTAACTCAAACAAGAAGCATATGAAAATCCTGTGATTGCCACTAGCTCCTATTCAAAAGCAGTGTCTGGTTTCATAATGCTTAAGGCATAATGCGTTTTTCAAAAAAATATGACAGTGCTCCTATTGAACACTATAATTTGGTACAAGTTTTCTTCAAAGGAGGGCTGAAGAGCAAAATAATTAGGAGTTGTATCCCCACAACATAAAATTATTTGCAGCATTCCTAATTAGGCCAAAGTATACGTATCACATATCTACATCTAAGCAGAGATGGCAGAAATCACGCTGGGTATGTATTGTATATCACTTGACCCTTCCCATCACCACATCACAACTTGTCACATTTTGTGGCAACGTGAAATAGAGTTGGCCCTTATATTCATGAATTCTGTATTAACTAGGGATGGGACGAATCCAGAATTTTCCGAATCCGAATCTGAATTCCTGGAAGGTTCTAGGAATCCACACAACTCACGAATCTCGAATCTTTCTAATTCTTTTTTAAAAAAGGGTTTTAAAAGCAAGGGAAAGAAGGATAATCTTGGGCAAGACACACTCTCTCAGCCTTAGCAAAAGCCTAGGCAAAGGCAAACCTCCCTCTGAAGAAATCTGGCCAGGATAATTGTCATAGTTTTGCCTCAGGATCTCCCCAGACTGAAAATGACATGAAGGCCCTTTCTACACAGGCAGGAAAATGTGGATTAATCCCACATTTTCCTGCCTGTGTAAACAGGGTCACATATTATAATACAGAGATAATCCAGATCAAAACTAGTTTTTCTTTGCATAGCTCCTTCTGGCATCCTGGGGTTTGTAGTTTGATGATGTGCCAGCACACTTTGTCAGAGAAGACTGTGACCCCTTGTAAAACTACAAACCCCAGAATTGTGTCTGAAAGAGCTTTGCAAGGGAGCGATGCAAAGAAATGTTCAGCTGTCCTTGAAATCTCAAGAAGACTGTACCTTCCAGTCAAGTCTCAAGTCCTGCAACAAAGAAAGTACTTAAAACACACACACACACACACACACATATACACACAAACAATCCTGTAGTCCAGTCAATACTCTACCCTCAAGTCCTGCAAGGGACACTCAAGTCAAATCTCGAGGCCTATCTCAACAATTCCCAATTCCTACCCTCCAGTCTCAAATCAAAAAATATTACAGATTAATGCATGCTCAATAAACAATTCTGGAAGCAGCTACTGTTCACCTTGTTTGTTGTGGGCAACACACACTCCTCCTATAGAATCAGCTAGAATAGATTCCCATTCTTTCCCAGCTCAGGTTTTTTGGCATTCATTGTTTACCACAGACATGCTGCTGCAATGCAAGACCAAAAGTCTGTGTTTCTCCAGCTCTCCTTTGTAACCATTCCAATGGCAATGCTGCTTATAAATTTGCAGCTAGACAGAGGAAAAAGAGGAAAAGAGGTTGAGAAGCATAAAAAGACTTTCTAAAAGGGAGCTTCTAAATGGGTTAACTGAAGTATTCATGTATTCAAGATACAGAAACTAAGAGACAAAGTGGCATCATGACAATCTTAGTCCCAGAATCGACCAAAGAAAGCTGGTGAAGGGGAAAGTATGGCTGGCATGGCTTGCATGGAATCCCTGAACCCCTTCTTGTAGTCTTTGGAACCCCTTGGGCTATTCCCACAAGCTCCTAGACCCTCAAACAAACTCAGTTTTGCTCCTCTGTCCCTCACCTCCCAAAATTACCTTGCAGAGGGAGGCAGCAGCAAGGGGAGGCAGCACTAGGAGCACAGGCAGCAGGAAGGAGAAATGGTGGCCTCCAGGGCATGCAAGGCTTTATGTGGGTCTGCCGGCCAATCACCTGTGACCACGTTGGGTGGGGAAACACGTGAGGAGCGGGATCCCGTCCTGGTCCTGAGCTTTCATGTGTCCCGGTCTCCCAGGTTTTCAGGTGTCCCGGTCTCCAACAAACTGTTTGAGTGGCAGATTCGTTTGCCTATTTTGGCACAGGGATTCAAATTCCCGAATCTCAAATCCCTGCCAAAGAATCGAGGATTCAGTTGGCCCATCCCTAGTATTAACAGATTCAACCAACCACAGCTTGAAAATATTCCTCCAAAAAAACCAAAAAACAAACTTTGATTTTTGCCATTTTACATAAGGGATGGCATTCTACTATACCATTGTACATAATGGGACTTGAGCATCCATGAATTTTGGAATCCATGGGGGGAGTCCTGAAAACAAACTCTTAGCAGATACTGAGGACACACTGTCCTAGGATGTTAACTTTGTATGAAAATAGTTTGTCTCAATGGTATACATACAGAAACATAAGATGATTATGAACATTAATATGGGCCCTCTACTTTTGTGAGTTTAGCACTTGCAGATTTGATTATTCACAGTTAATTTAATTTATTTAAAAAAATTCTTACTCTATATGCCCCACCATAGAAAAAAAAATGTTCCGGAAGTGGATCATAAAATCACACTGGAAGGCCTAGAGATTCCAAGGGATAACACTTCTCTGGGTACTGTGAAATCTTCCAGTGTGACTGTATGGCCCACTTCCTCCAAAAGGTAACCGCAGAATCATGCTGGAAGACCTAGAGATTCCAAGTGAAGTGTTCTCAGGTTAAAAAAAAAATTGTAATTTTTTTTTTATTCATGTTTTTTCCATTTTTGCAGGGGCCTTGTGCCTCAAAACCTGTGAAAGTGGAATTTAAAAATAATTGTATTTTAACCTTTGTTGTACCCCACCTCGAGCTTTGAGGAGAGGCGAGTAACTACTACTATTACTATTATTATTATTATTATTAATCATTATTATAAAAATAATCCCCACAGGTCATATTTCTTTGTGGCTAGCAGGACAAGAACTTTACTTTATACAAAACATAGTGATCTATCTCCATGTTGTTAAAAAAAATCCTTCCTAAATTAGTTCAGATAGCTACCTCAGTTAAATTCCTGGGACCTACTTAATTAATGCTGCCATCTCATTGACAGAACTAACCACCACAGTGAGGTCCCAAATTTTATGTGGTAAGTTTTACTTTATGCACTGTTTGAAAAAATCACTTTATCAGAATACAACTGTCAGAATCCTCTAGCCTGCATGGCCAGTGGTCACGCTGCCTTTGGCATTCTGGAAGGTGCAGACCAAAGAATTTTTTCAAGCTGTGGTTTTACTGCCACACATACAATTCTTAAAAGTATTGCCAGCACCTCCTTGCAGAAGTGCAGTTAACACAAATTACTCAACTGCTTGTCTATGGTGAAGAAAACATCTACTTTGGTGACTGATGTTGGAAACCTGAAAGGCCTCCTGAGGCAACAAAGAGCCACACCTTGATACAAACCTGCCTCCTCTTTCCTTATCAATGTTAAACAAAATTAACCACTATATAAGCAACATAAATATTCACCACAGTAGGTAACTGTGGCTTGATGTGGTAGATGGCCCTGTTGACAAGGGAGCCTCTTTAGCATTAAACACAGTTATCATTGGAACAAATGTGATTCCTAAGTGGTTATAGGTGTATCTCAAAGGTGTATCTCAAATTGGTATAAAGAGCACTACCCACTAGATTAGGCAGCAGAAACTTTTGCTGTTTTTTTTTTTAAATACATGTAATACTGATATTCAGAAAGTGAGAGAATTATTTCCCTTTGTTCACCCACATGAAACCATTACAATCATTCACCATGCATTAGTTACTCCTAAGCATACAAAGAAAGTGACTCAAGCATTTTTAATGCTTTCCTTCCATGCTTTTAGATGGAAAGGACTGTAATCCACATAGGTGGAATATAGTACAGAATCAAAATGTGGGAATTATTTTAGATTAATCAAAAGGGCACAAGGGTGTGAACACGTGTATTGAGTGAGAAATGGGTCTAAACAAGGCAATAATATTTACATGTGTATGTGTGTGGGGGAGAGAGAGAGAGAAAGAGAGACTCACTTCAGGGCTTTTGTGGTTTCTTTTCCAACTACAATCAGTTTTTCTTCCCCATCCTTTCATATTCTAAGGCTCAACACAGGACCTCCTCAGCTGCTTTTTCACCTGATCTGAAGGATTGAAGGTCTATGAAGGAGGGAAAGGGTGGGGTGGTGCGTGCGTGCGTGCGCATGCATGCATGGGCACTCAGGGTCTAATCATCTAGAAGACCAACAGCAACATAAAAATGTCTTGACTGAGTTGTAATGTACACAATATGAAAAACAGGCTGTTAAAGCAATCAGCAAGAACGTGTCTGAGATTACATTTAACAAACAGGTTACTCCAGAGGTCTAACATTTATGGCAAAGTTAAGTAACATGAGACATCTACTCCTCATAGTTAGTATATTTCCAGTTCCATGCTTTTCCTAAAGCTCAGAAAAGTTACTTTTTTGGAACTCAGCTCTCAGAATCCCCTGACCAACACAGCCACTAGAAACTGGAATCCAAAATGGTGTCTTTTCCAAGCCCTGATCTCCCCTTGCCCCAATTCACTTGCTCTTCTGTGCCAGCAGAGCGAAATAATAACTCTTTAATCATGCCTACTGGAAGATGTGAAACAGATTCCCCTTGTTCCTGCCAACTACTGAATCACCATCTTGCACCATCTTAACTTACCAAGCCCAAGACTCCATGTTTAGCATCTCACCAATAGAGCTAATGTGTGATACAAGAAAGAGCCCTTTAAAAAGTCTGCAAAGGAGAAGATCAAGGGCAACTCCTTATTTATTCCATGTAGGTCAAAGAACCCATTGAGATTAAAGTTAGGGCCTCCTTGCAAAACAGATATAAATCACATAAACTTTAAAAAAAAACCCAGCCTTGTAACCACATTGTTTTAACTGAGAGAAAGAAGATAAACATGGATAGAATTACTTCACTCTGCCTGCCTTCTTAGTTTAAAACCTTGGGTATTTTTTCATTAATCTCTGACTTGTCAAGCAGGGTGAGCAGTGTTAACATTTACCAGGGACTCAAGAGACAGAAGTAGTAAAGCAACTTTCCAAAAAGCAGAGAGACAACGGAAAATATTCTTCCTGGAGATTATGGCGGGATCACTCTCAGGACGCTTGCAGCACACATACAGTATGCATTTCTTGTAAGTATCTGGAGTGGTAGTCAAAGGAGTTGGCTTACGATGTCACCTCAGATATTACAAAATAAATATGAACTCATCAGTATCACAGAAACAAATTTTGGGGGAGCTAGGTAAATAATAAAATGAGCATTTTTATTGTTTTCAGATAAATGATAAAATAGGAAATGGAATACTAGTATTTATCTAGCAAAAAGTTACTTTCTTGTAACTAAAGGATCCAATAAAGAATCTTGTAGCACTTTAACAAAAACAATGTTTTTTGTTTTCAAATCGCAGGCAGGAGCCAGCTTCAAGAAACGCACACAGTGTACAGTAGGAGTCTGGAAGTGGAGAGAGCTGCCTTTTTGTAGACATTCTCTGTCAGACAGCGATTGCAACACCGCAACTGAAGGAGGACAACTATTTAGGAGACTCTGCTCTTTGCAGACATACAATAAAACCCACATCTACGTAATCCCAGAAGAAAGAAGCAGAACAAAAAGAGTAAAATAAATTCCATGACTATATTGAAGAAGCTCTTGCTTCAGACAATGGAAGTAATTGTGAGAAATGTCTTAGCCAGGTTTCTATATTAAGAGTGTGTGGTTTAATCCAATATATGAAGTTGGATCTCACCCACTCTACAAAAACAGGTTGCAGCAACTTGCCACGGTATGGAGGGGGTGAGGCAGAAACAAGGAAGAAGTTCTGCAGAGAGACCAACCAAACCCACAACAAAACTCAAAACAAACTTTTTTTCCCCCCTCTGGATCCAGACAGAAGAGAAATCATTATCTGAAACTATTTCATGAACAAGAACAGAATCAGAACACATGACGCATGAGTGAGTAGGTGGGGATACAATTTCAGAACAAGGGCTCACCCAAACACCTATGAGTGCTATCAGAATCAGAGCAGGTAACATAAGATCAACTTCTGGAACTATTTATATACTTGAGGTTCTTACAAGCATCTGTGCTCTACCTTCATTGAGGACTCAGCTTGGACAGCATTACAGAAGTAATGGAGTGAAGACCAGCTTCCCCTTTGTGGGGTTTGGTCAACATGCAATTGCAGCAACATGGAAACTGATTCAGTTCATTCTTTGCATATCCCACATGTTTCTGATTTACAATTAAGATCAGATGGTAAAAATATAATAAGCATTTAGCTGTCAGATGCTTAAAATGCATGTTTTGTTTCATAGGTACTTTAGAATACTTAAGGCAAAAGTTTTAGGCATTTTAGCTTACTCCACCCCAGTATGAAAATGGTCACTATATATAGAGGTCCCTTCTCTTTGTCTCACAGGAACTAATGTCAAAGTGTAGTCTCAAGATCAAGGATTGAAGCTTCCCAGATTGGTGCCACTCCTTCTGCCCTACCACGCCTTAGCCACCCACTGCACATCACCACATACCTGCGCCACCCCAAAAGAGGATAAGCAAAGAAAAAGTATGGGAAACCGGTTGCTGAATCTTTACTGACTTAAATCAGAACTGCTGCAATTGAACAGAGAATGAACCAAAACATTTACCAGTTTGACTCCCTGCCTCCAGGGTAAAGCAAACCTAATTTCAAGCAGTCTAGCAAAAGGTATTGACATGTTCAGGTTAGTCTTTAGGATCTCACAAGAGGAAGAGTATACAATCTGCCATTTCAAAGAACAAGGAGGTGAAAAAAATATTATCAGAGGAGAAGCTGCAAGGACAGACTGAATCTATTTTTCAAATGAAATTTACAGTATATAGCTTGCAGTAAGGAGGGCTTCTCCTCCCTTAAAACATGAGAATGCTTCTGGGGAGGAGGACAAGGGGCTGCCATTTACAATTAACCATGTTAATCCAGTTTTCTCCCTGTTTGCCTTTCAGAGACATTTGACTGTGAGTGGCATTCATCTTTGGGAGGAAAGTAGATACAAAGGAAGACAGAATCCACTGTAGCCTTTTCTGATTAGAGGAAGAGATTTCAGCAGGTATGACTTTGAGAGAAAGCTGCTTCTCTAACTCCCTGTTCTACCAGACCCTGAAAATGTACAGCAGTCTACCCCCATTTGCATCTTCTTGCCTATCACTCAGTGTCAAAGTCTCTGAAAAGTTTTTTTTTAAAAAAATAGTGAGTTGGAGAGAGAGATGTTAATTAAAAGTGAGTTATTGTGATGGCATAGTATGGCTCAATAATCCCAAACCAGAAAGGTCACCAATTATGACAAAATGTTTAGTTAACAACCGCTCTCTCCCTCTTCATGCCTCTCCTAGAAACACACTCTAGCTTTCTCCTGAGACCACCTGATTGTCACCCATCATGCACTTTATCATGATCCTGCCAACTTCCACTTGATTCCCAGTTATACAACTCCACTCAGAAAACTGAACAGAGCAGCCTTCTCCCACTGGCACGTCCCCTACCCAACACTGCTCGGCATACAATACCCATCTTCCCTCACCTGTGTCCCCATGCTCCCTAAGGATGATGAGAGTTGTAGTCTGAAGAGATGGGACTGTGGGACAAGAAGTTTGGAACAGAGGTTCCCTTTAAGGCAACTATACAGCAGGCCCTACTTATACAGAAATACTCTGGGTGTTGCCAAAGAGGGAGATGTTTATTTTCATCTTTGATTAGAACAAGAGTGGAACTGATTTGCAAAAAGATTTTTAGAATATGAATAGAGATGTTATGTAACCTTGCAAATGAAACAACATCATCACTCACATATCAAAGCTTACATTCTCATATAAAAAGAGTGAGAAGTTCTAACTTTATCTATACATTTGAGCACTCATGCAACAATGGAGATTCGAGAAGTGTGTGTGTGTGTGTGTGTGCGTGCACGCACGCGCCAATGAATGAATAACCCAATGGGCTTTATTAAGTTAAGTACTGGCAAAAGAGTATGGAGAGAAAGAGAGAGCATCAAATCAGTTGGGACATAAACTAAGAGTAAATACTAATACTGTACTGAAGCAAAGCTGAATTAATTGCAATTGGCAAGCCTGTGATGCATAAAGGACTTTTCATTCAGCTATGCAGGGAGGCAGCCCTAGCGTGAGGCAAGTCACAGCAGTCAGTTCAGGCCCTGTGGGATATTATTTTAAGTGGTCACAGAATGGGAGACAGAGAGATACGACCCATGGGGCGAAACCCACCAGGATGTTTTCTTGTGCAATTCGCACTGAAATGAACAAGAGTCATGCAAGTACTCAGTGTGACAGAAGAATGCTCTAGGGGAGAATGTGCTTTTCATATTCATGAGTAAAGCTAGGAAAAGGGAAAATCCATTTGGACATTCTGTCATAGACACCTAAGTGTCATCAGTCAAGTTCTAGCTCGGGTAAGCAGCAAACTTTATACCAGAATACCAAACCAGCAGTTAAACTACCTGGATAGTTTAAAACATACAGGCAATCACACAGGTCTGAACAATCCAAAAGGACAGCAGTAAGCTCTGGATACTTCAGCATACAGAATTAATTCTGGATTTATTTGTAGCTAATCTATTAATACATAATGAAAATATGGAAATGAAAATGGGAATAAGTATCAATTGCCCTGATTTGTATGGAAAAAGAAGAACACAAAGATATCATAGTTGTTATCAATGAAGCATGATGCAAGATGACTCTGTACAAGCTATGATTATTTACTGAATAAATAAAGTAGCTTATTCAAGATCACAGCCAGATCAGAACTTCTACTGACCATAGTACAAAAACAGAAGCTGCACACCATCATCAGTTAAAATGGAAATGAATATTTGTGTATACAAACTGTCTGTATAAAAGTTAGGGCTTTCTTTTCAAAATACACAGCATATATTTAACATTTGCCCATAAAGACCACAAGGTAAATTCAACTGGTCTATGTGTGTGTGTTCCCTACACAGCCATTTCCCTCAGTGAAATTACAACTTAATCCAGATGAGAGAAAGAAACTATATTGTCATGCCCATTAATCTGCATTTTTCTCCTCTGGCATTTGTACCACAAAACACGATAGCATAAAACAAAATCCTAGGTCCAAACATCAGCTAGGCAGCCAATTGCTCTGTTTCTGTTCTTGCTCGGACCAGATGCTCTCACCAGACTTAACTGCCTGCCATTTGCTGCTTCCTGTCTTTCCCGTGGTTTTTCAAACAGTACAGAAGAAAGCATTCCCAAACATGTGTCTATATATATATTATCTTAATGGCCTTATAATTCAAGGCAGAATTTCAAAAATACCTTCCTATAGCCTTTCTGCACTAGACTGATATAGTACTATTATTCCACTTTCAACATCCTGTGGAATTCTAGAGTTTGTAGCTTACTGAGGCCAAAGAGCTCTCTGGCTGAGAATTCTAAATGTCCCCCTCCAAAAAACTACAAACCCCAGGATTCCATAGGATGCTGAAAGTGGAATAATAGCACTGTAACAGTGTAGTGGGGAAAGCCTCTAGACTTCTCCCAGGCAAGTTGAGAAACTCCTTCAGCTCTTTCTGGAAATCCAGAATACGCTTTGGGTTTTTAAAATCTAAAGAAGAGGAACAACTGGACTGAATGGGGAGAAACTGCCTCTAAGCTCCAAAAAGAGCATGCAGGATTGTTTTTTAAGCACCATGGACCATGGTAGCTTGAGGAGTCTGGGAGTGGTAATCCAATGAAGTAACTTTTTCCAAGCTCTAAGTATATGGGATACCATATGCATCCAAGGATAAAGAAGGGAGAGGGAAGATCTGTAGATGGTGTGAAGGTCTGGAACAGAAAGAAAGAACAGGTGGTTGGGAAAAAATACAATCAAATGTCAAATTGTGATCAGAAGGCAGATTCTGTCTGATTTTACTCAACATCCTTCACTTTGTTTGGGGATTGGTTTGCAGAAAAGACTCTAACATTTATTAATTTCTACTTTTAAAAAAAACTAAAAAACAAAGAAATTTTAAGTACCAAAATTCTGTTTTGATGACTTAAGGATACAGTGTACTTATGACCTAATCTGGCCATTATGAAGACTGGATTAGACAAGGTGTCTAAATATTTTTGTTGTTCTTTCTGGAGCAATCTCTAAGGAAGTGCTCTCTCGTGCTCTGTCTCTCATACACACAGTCACATACGAGCACAGACAGAGACTGAGAGAGTAATATTCTACTGTCTGGTCATAATCCATAGTAAGTCCCATGCATAAATGGCAGAGTTCAGGTAAACGGTGATAATTAGACATCCGTGTAGACAGGTGACTGTGGGAAAGAAAAGGTGAAATGAATATCAAAGGGGAGCGACCAATTATAGATCTACCTTGAATGAAGAACAAGTTATCAAATAATTTAGATAAAGGGAAATTAGCTCCAGACCACAAAAAGGTGTGATTAAGTACTAAGCCACAGAAAGGTCACAAAATTGTAGACTAGCATATTGTTTATAATCCAGCAACAGCAACTTTGCCTTTCGGCCAGTTTTTCAAATCAGAACAAGTTCTACCCATTCACTGCAATGTTGTAGACAAAGGTGATCAGCTGCACACAGGAGACCAAACAACTGAAGCAGGCTTGTTTATAAATACTCAGAAAGCCACCACACAGTGGAACAGCTAAACCCAAACAGATGGCACAAATTAGAATGTAACAATTCCCAGCATTCCCTGGTGAAAGAGAATCATTATTAAATCAACAAAGAGGCAATTTAAAAATGAACATATTTATCATGGCATAAATTTTAGTGGACCACAGCCCACTTCTACTAATGCTCAAGCTATAATAAATCTGTTAGCTTTTAAAGATGACTCGGGACTCTATTGTTTTTGTTGCAAAAGACTAACGCAGCTAAATCTTCTTGAAATTAGCTTTAGTAGCTATGTAGAAATAGTGACTCACAGCTTAAAAAATTACTTTTTTGGACTACAGCTCCCAGAATTCCACCAGCTGGCAAAGCCAATAGTTATGCTAGGTGGGGAATTTTGAGAGTTGTTACTCAAAGGATGGCTCTTCCAAGCTCTGCACAAGGTACCCACACTATGCTCTCCATTTATTTATTCAACAAATGTATACACTATGCTTCTTATGACAACATTCTTAGGAACAAATTTATCAATGTAAAAGCAACAGTAAATATGTAAAATCATAAAAAATAAATAAATTAAAGGCAATCTAATTAAAACTATTAAAATACAATCAAGCAACTTTTAGACAATTTAAAAATACAAAGGGTGTAGAAGAACGGAAAGCCAGAGTGGTATAGTGGTTTGAGTGTTGGATGAAGGTTCTGGAAGATCAGGGTTCAAATCCCCACTTAAGCCATTTCCGCACTAGACTGTTATAGTGCTATGATTCCACTTTCAACATCCCATGGAATCCTGGGGTTTGCAGTTTCGGGAGGGGCTGGGCAAGCTCCCCAGGACTCCATGGGAAGTTGAAAGTGGAATCATAGTGCTATAACAGTCTAGTGCTAAGCCTGCTTACCTTGGGTAAGTCACACTCAAGAAAACCCCATGACAGGTTCACTTCATGGTTGTCATACAGCGGAAATGACTTGAAGGCACACAACAGCAAAGAACTGAAGGGATAAAAATGAGCTGGCTCAGACATCATGACAAACTGTAGTTGTAAAAGATGTGGGATGTTATGAACCTGGGTTTAGACACCCATCTTCTATTCCAGTGTAGCAGCTAGATTAACTGCAGTTAATCCCAAAACAGAATGAAGGCTTCTTATTTTTTCTTGCAGTTGCAACAGAGGAAGGGGAAGGACTCACTGCTTTCAACATGATAAAGCATGGTTTATTGTGATATCTGAACTCAATGGAGGTCCCAGGGTAGCCACACTGGAGAAGAAATTCCAAAAACAAGCAAGATACTACAAATTTTAATGGAACACTATTATTCTGATAGCCATGTACTTTGCTTTAGATGGCAGAGGACTCTGAAGAGCACTTCCACTGCTAACCTCCATGCATGGACTGGTTAATAACAAAATTAAAAAGCACACACAGATTATCAAGGAATTGTCAATAGCTACCACAGGGATAGAAAGCATGGGAAGGAAGGCCAAACTAGACCTATAACCTTGACTAGCTTAATCCAGCAAAGTCCCAGTGACTACAACTAAATAGTATGCAATTTAGGGATAGGGACTGTGCTTAAATATAAGCATAATAGGGAGCTTATATTCTTCTGTTAACACTTACCCACATTAGAATTTTCACCATCCAGAGTATTAAAAAAAAGATGTATCTCTTGCACTTTAACCTGCATCTGTATTACCCCCGGTATATAAATGCCATTTCATTATTTTGTGCTATTATTCTTTCCAGTACTTGTTGTTAACGTGTCAAAATTTTCTGTGCAGAGCCAGCACAGAGACCAGGGTTCAATTCTCTGCTCACCTGTGGAAGCCCACTAGGTGACCTTGGGCATGTCACAGACTCTCAGGCCCAGAAAACCCAGTGACAGCTTCACCTTAGGGTAGCCATAAGTTGGAAACAACTTGAAGGCATCCAACAACAACAACATCAATCTTCTGTGTGCTAATTATCAAAATACTGGCCAAGCAGAAGTTAAAACTTTATTTTTTAAAAAATGGTAAAAGTGGAAGGGTATAGCAGCTCAAACTAATGCTTGACAGTACAATCCTGTGTGTGGTTACTGGAGTATGTCTAGGTTCCAATGAGTTCAATGGTGTTTACTCCCAGGTAAGTGAGCACAGGACTGTGGCCTAAATAGCCTAAAAGACAGTGGGAAGAGAATTTAAAAAAATGTTAAGTTTCTCCCAATATTTCCCATTAAAGGCTAAAGGAGCTAACAAATTCAGAGGTATGTTGATTATTTGGGCTTTTTTCCACGATGTGATATTCCTTGCCTGGATTTTGGCTGGGATCAGACTAGAACTGTTTCGTTCATTTAAAAAACAAAGTAAAACCAACCCTTTAACGCTGAATTCAAGAAAATAAAATAAATGCAAGAAATGTTCTCTGAAAATAATAATAATTAAAAAAAAAAACCTAAAATGATGAGCTAACATTAGGTGGCCTTGTCTTAGCTTTAGTACAAATTGCTGCTGTTTCAATGACAAGGCAAGAGAATTTATTTTCTTTATATAAGGAAAAGCATTTGCTGTCATAGTACAAAAGAAGCAGTTCTTTAGATTTCTGATGAAAATCTCCAAGGCATACCAAGGCAGTAAGGCAATAATTCTAAACACCCTTGGTATTTTTCAAATGGGAATTGGCACAAGAATTTAAATATGTCCAGAAAAAATTCTGTTCTCCAGCAATTGTTGTGGAAAAATGTGAAAAAATAACTATAATCTACAAAGCCTGTTTCATAAAACAGCATTACAGAGTATTACCTATGCAAGAAAATAAGAACATTCTTTTGTTGACCCTATATCTTAACAAATGCACTGCTTTTTGTGGACTCCAAGTCATGTGTTCTTTAAATAAAGTGTTTTAAGACAGTTGTGTGCTAGATAAGAGTGCAAGTCCATCCTGAGGCAAGGATGTTAAAGTCTCAGCTATTAACATTCATGTTTGTGTAGGCTGCCTTGTTCTAAAGCTGGCTTGGTAGAGATAAGCAGCTAAGCCTAACAAAATGACAGAGGAGCCACAATAACATCTTAACCTTCATGCATTGCATAAGGCATCTTCTCATCGCTTTCCACATCAGAGGATGTAAAGCTCTCTCTGCTCACCATTCTTCTTAGACAGATTTGATACCAGTAGGTATCACACCCCTCCCTTATGGAAATAACATTTTCAATGTCAAAACTATAAAGAGCTTTTTGTAATTCCCATGCTTTCAGTGGACATGCCTAAATGTGCCTGGACCCAGGTCATCAGTGGGTCTTTTGAATATGCTATAAAGCTATTTCAAGAATAGATTTCACCCAACCTTTCTAGAGTACTCCACTTTGTAGGATAAGGTGAAAAAAATCAATTCTGACACTAAGCATACCAAGAATGTACACATGCAGGATAGTATATATACCTTTAACTCCTGCCCTTCCTCTAAGGATCTCAGGGTGACACAAACAATTCTCATACTATTCATATTGTCTTCACAACAGCCCTGTGAAGTAGGTTGTGCCCAGAAAACATGATTGGCCTAAGCTATACCTATGCCCACAATCCAAATAAGATAGTGGCATGGCTGCAGCAGCAGGTAAGGTTTTGAAATAAAAACTTCTTTCTCCTGAGGCATGTACCTCAAGATTAATTGCTTGTCTCAAGAGTCTAAATTTTAGACTCTAAAACATTGTTCAGGTGCCCAATTACTTATATGTATGAACTGCTTCCAGTAATATCTTCTTTATAGAATCAAATGATTGTCTGACAAACTGGATCAATTTATTTGTATGTCTCATCCCAATCCTAACAAAAAGAGAGACAATTAATATAAGTTAAAATGTTGAGGGGGGGGAAAGAACCAAGCTAAATAAAGTATAGAATAATTCTTTCACTCCTGCTAGCAAAGCCAGACCTCATAAAATTGTTTTGCAATACCAAGAGGAGTTCAGACTTGAGGTCCTCTGCCTCCATCCCATTCCACATCACAAGGGAGTTTGATAATTATGCCATGTAGAAGCCACAGTTTGGAGAAATGTATTTGCAGTTTTAGCAAGCTAACCAAGTATACTACGCATGACATATAAGGCTGCTCAAAAGAAAAGCAGAAAACAGGGGGAGAGGGAGATAGACAGCTGAAGCTACAGGCTTATAGGAGCTCAAAGAAGCAACTCAGTACTTTTCATTCTTCGTGAAACAGCTGTTCTCATTGCACACTGACTCAGGGACAGCAAGGACGAACCACTGAGTCGCTATTACACACTTGCAAGTAAAAAAGGAGACGTTTTTCTTTCCATTATCTCAGAATAATACAGGCTGGGTGACTGGGGCAGTGAGAAGGCAGGAAAGAACCTTTATTTCAAATCAAAACAAACTGATTTCAAGTGTGCTTCCAAAGTATTATTTTTTTCGCCTGTGAGCTACTGAGCACACGAGACATACAAAATCTTCAAAAAAGTTTTAAAAAAAACTCCTTTGCACACACCTTTCACAATGGAAGGCAGCATCTATCCAATTCAGCTGCATAAATGCCTTTTTCCCCCAGCCAGAAACACCAGTTCTGCTTTCTTTTGTTGTGTTTCCAGGGGATCAAGATACATCCCTGCTGCTGACGTTCACTGCTTTTATTTCAATTCAAGACTGGGGAGAGGGGAGCACCTTGGATACTGAAAGGTCCTTAATTTTTAAAAGCATATTCATTCTATTCTACAGGAGCAAGACTTGAAGAGGAGAGAAAAAAAGGAAAGAAAAACCTTCCCCTAGAAAACCATCCGCCTCAGAAACTGACCATTTTTGTGTCACCACGTTACTTGGCTAGTGAACAAAAGGCATAGTACCATCCCTCTCCTCACACATGTCTAATTTGCCAATCATATTCATAAAAAAAGACAACAATACTTTTTGCCCCCAGCCTGTTTGCTTAAGCTCTTTCTCGCCCAAATCTCAAACATACTGACTGGAAAGGAAGCCACAACATTTTTTCCAGACCTTACTTCCAAGTAAATGCACAGAAACAGAGCCTTTGAAAGGCACTTGGCATTCAGTATCCTTTTAATGAGAGCCAGCATGGTGTAGTGGTTTGAGCATCGCACTATGACCCTGGAGACAAGGGTTCAATTCCCTGCTGAGCCATGGAAATCCACAGTGTGACTTTGGGTCCATCACCTACTCTCAGCCCTAGAAACCCCTGGGATTAGAGTCACCATAATTTGGAAACCACTTGAAGACACACAACAACAACAGCAACAACAACACCCTTTTAATACACTATTTAGACTGTATCATTTGCGGTGCAGACACTTCAATTTTTATCAAATATGGGGGTGATGGTCGCTTTCAGGTCAAAGCAGACACTGAAAGTACACTAACTCCCTTCTTCCCTCTGAAGGTGCCTTACATTGGAAGCAAACAGTATAGACCACCAGCCCATCCTGCTTAGTACTGTCTGCACTGACCCATCTTTAAAACCCTCACAGGGGGATCTCCCCCTGTCTGGCTGCTGCAATCACAGAAGGTTTTAATTAGAAATGCTGGGGGCTGAACCTGGAATCTTATGCATGCAAAGCATGTCCTCTTCTACTGTGCTATGGCCACACCCCCTTCCTGAGGTCCTGGAGATGGCCGGGCGCTTACAAGAGAGTAAATCCCAAATAAGGGGGCAGCAGGTTGGGTTTCAAGGATCTGGTAGGAACATCTCATGGCTACCTTTGTTCACCAACCAGCAACAAACTGGTGCAGAAAAGAGAGAGGACTCCATGGACCATCAGAGGACTAAAATGCTGCCAAAGAACATCTGGGTCAGTTCCATGGCGTATATAAGATTCAAATTCTGGAAAGGGGTATGGATTTCTCCAAATATTTCTCCTAACAAGCCTCAAAGAAGGAGAGGGAGTTATCCCTCTGAACTAACAAATGTCCTGTAACTGAGTCCTCCCTATCCAGCCATGCCATTTAGGGACCTTTCCGCACTATACTCTTATAGTGCTATGATTCCACTTTCAACATCCTGTGTTATCCTGGGGTCAAAGAACTCTAAATGAGAATTCTAAAGGTCCCTCCCTCAACTGCAAACCCCAGGATTCCATAGGAGGTTGAAAGTGGAATCACAGCACTATAACAGTGTAGGGCAGAAAGGCAGGTCACCCTCAGGGGAGGGACCATTTTCATCGTCCTGTCACCCTCAGGAGGGGGACCGTATAGTCGAGATCCCCGGTCCTTCGGGGAAGCCGAAAGAGCAGGGGACAGAAAACAGCACGTGCAGGGGAGAAAAGGTGGCTACACACCCACGCATGCGCAGTGCAAGCGCGGTGAGCATCTGCAAGAGCTGCTAAAGCAGCCCGGACAATGGGACGAAAGCCACGGAGACGCCACACGCCGGGGGTTCCCGCCTCTTCGTGCGCCCCAGCATGTGGCGCTTCCGCGGGTGTCGCCCCACTGTCCGGGCTCCTTTGAGAGAGACAGGGGGCAGCGGGAGAGGCAGGTGGTCGCAGAGGGAGGGAGGGGGGAGCCCTCCTCTCTCCCCTCACCCGCGAGAGCAACGCCGCAGCGCCACCGGACACCGGAGGGGGTCCTTGTGTGGCAGCTCCAGAGCGGGCGAGGAGGCTCTGCCGGGGAACCTGCGTCGCCCCCCCGCTCCTCGGACCGGGTCCGGCGGAGCCTCCGCAGAGTACCGCCCCCCCGGCTTACCTGCCAGGGTCTTGTGCGCCGTGTTGCCCATCCCTCCGGCTCCCGGTCCTCCTCAGCCGCTCACGAAGCCCGCCGGCGCGGAGCCAGGGCCATCGACAGGCGCCCGGGGAGCGGAGGAGGGGGCGCCCGGCCTCGGCTCCCCCGCCCGGAGGTCGTTTCTGCTTCCTCCCTCCTGCCACCCGCCGCTCCCGCGCAGCCCGGACCAGCGGCGCCGCACCAGCCCCGGCGACAGGAGGAGCCGCCGCCGCCGCGAGCTCCCCACGGCCGGGGCCGCCTCCCAGAGGGTTGGCCGAGGCCTCGGAGCCCAGCCCTTCTCCCCGCCCAGCCGGGGAGGAGCCCGCCGAGCACGCATTGTTTGAAAGTTGGCAACCCCGGCCCGTCGCCTTCCCTGCTCGGCATACGTGGGGGGGGGGAAGGTGCCCGTCCCCCTGGAGCGCGCGGGGAAGCGGGGTGGTCTGTGGCGTCACAATGCGCGCGGGGGGAGGGGGCTGCCGGGCGGGAGGGGAGGCGAGGGTATATGTGTGTGTATGTATATATATATGTGTGTATATATATATGTATATATATGTGTGTATGTGTGTGTATGTATATGTATATATATCTGTGTGTGTGTTTGTATATATGTGTGTATATGTGTGTGTATATGTATATATGTGTGTGTGTGTTTGTATATGTGTGTGTATATATGTGTGTGTGTGTATATGTATATATGTGTGTGTATATATGTGTGTATGTGTATATGTGTGTGTGTATATATGTGTGTATGTATATATGTGTGTGTGTATGTATATATGTGTGTGTGTATATGTTTTTGTATATATGTGTGTGTATATATGTTTGTGTGTGTGTGTGTGTATATATGTGTGTGTGTTTGTGAGGGGGGAGAAAAAAACATGCAGGTGACGTGCTCCCACGCGCGGGCATACTCCAATGTCTCTCTCTCACACACACACATATAGATACGACCCCCCCCCTTATGCCTACGCACAGTGTCCCCCGCCGCCCCTGCCAGAGAGTGGGGTGCCCTTGAAGGGGCTGTGCCTGCCATTAGGGGCAGCTTAGTTCAAAAGCATTGTGGAAACCTAATCCCCGCTCCCAGGCCCACGCGATTATGTATCTGTGCGGGGTGGGGAGGGGGATTTAAATCCTGGGCTGGAAGGAAAAACAACCCCACAAGTCCGCCCACAGAGATGGCCGTGAAGGCAGCCGAAAGGCGCCGCGGGAAGAGACCGCCGCGCTCCCGGGTCTGGGATTCGAGGGAGAGGACAGATGGCGAGCCGGGAAATACAACTGGGATACCGAGCGGTTCCTCCGCCGGCAACCCCGGGGAAAGCACGCTTCTCGCAAATCCTATTCGCTCTGAAGGAAGTCTTGTCATTTTGCGCTCAGCGCATTTGCCTCCAAAACAGGGGGAGGAGGGCGATGGGCAGTTTTGGGGTGCCTTGATCACAGGTCGAGCCCCGCCCCCGACCTCGTTTGCCTTATTTCATTGACCATCCCTAGACCCCCCCCAAGCCCCCCGGGTGGTACCCTTGCCTACCTCCTCCCCTTAACGAAGCACAAGGCACACAGGACTCGTTTTCAGTGTGCAGAACCGGACACTTCTATAAACCTCACCCTTCTGGCTGGTTGCCCACACCTCAGAGTGGATTATTTACACGCGGATTGCTCTGTAAGGGAATGATGAGGTTCACCCATCCGATGTTGTTTCTTCTACAGGTTAAGGTGCTTCATGGCTGAGCATGTAGGGGCTTAGAAATGTAATTTGTGTACCTTGGAATGTGTATTCAGGAATCAGCCAAACCTAGCAAAACATGCTGGAGATTAGGTACATCTGTATGGTCCTGACTCCACTTTTGTCTTTTTAAACTTGCATGGTGTGGGAAAATAAAGAATACATCCATATTAAAAGATACCTTTTCAAACCAAAGCATAGATTAGCCTGTTGGTGTCGAACTGTATTAATTATTTCTCAGCCCATAAACATCTGTTGGATGAAAAGATGCATTCGAAAAGCAAAAGGGCAAATGTTGCCACTTTAAAATACACTTCAGAATATTATATAAAAATAGCATTTTCATTTCTATGCAGCAGTTGTCGTCCTCATCATCATCATAGCCACACACACACACTTTCAGTGATGATTTGATAATATTCAAAAGAATACTCAGATAATACTCTTTTCCTACCCACAATTTAAACCTAATTATTAGTCTAATTAGAGTAGACCTATTGAATCAGTGAAAAGTTGGTCATTTAACAGTGATAACAATTCAATTAATTCAATGGCTCCATGTTAGTTGGGACACTAGAAGCTGGATGTAGGCCCAAATAATTATGACAAATACATTCAAAGGTGCTCAAAATCTGAATCAACTAGATCCACATTTTTGGAGGCTAAACCCAATATCAGCTTCTTGCCTAAATCCCATAGATCAGGGTTAGGGAACAGGTGATCCTCGTCCTGCTGTGAAATGACAGATTCCTTTATTGTTCATCATCAGTAAAAGTGGGCTAGGGCTTATGCAGGCTCAAGATCTGAAGTTCAACATCTGAAGGGCAACATCTTTCTCTCTCCTTGCTGTATAATGTTTGAACAGAAGAACCAAATGCCATTTCTCAACTTTATTTAATTTCAAAAGAGGTTTTCCAAGCTGTGTTGCCCATATGCTAATAGCACCCAAGAGTACAAAGAACTAGTGTTTCAGGTCTTTGGAATACACTTTTTCTAGTTGAAGTGCCTTACATGTGCAGTACATTCGAGCATTAACATACCAGTTTTAAGATGTTAACATTTAATATTAACACATTAAATAAATCAGTTTTCAGCTATATATGCTTGTGGACTCACATTGAAAATATTGTCATAAAAAGGACTGAATTTGTGTTCCATTCCTGTTGCACAAGCCAGTTGTGCAAAATTATCAACATGCAAAGTATACTAAGGATGTTGTTACTTAGATAATAAAAAAGCATAAAAAAGAGTCTGGATTTATCATGGTCTAGAAGTTACTCATCGGAGATTCTGGCCCTTTTGCTGAGTGGGTGTTTAGTACATTTCAGAGACTAAATACAGTGGCTGTCTTAGTGATACATGCAAGTAAAATTCCATCTTATGCTTGTGTTATGTATTTTGTTGCTTGTTGTAGATGTTGGCATCTACAGTGACCAAAGTACCTCTAGGACTCACCATGGTGGTGAGATAGAATCATAGAATAATAAAAGAAACCACAGGGGCCGTCCAGTCCAACCCCCTGCTATGCAGGAACATACATTAAAGCACTCTCAACAGATGGCCATCCAGCCTCTGTATAAAAACCTCCAAAGAAGGAGATTCTACCACACTCCGAGGCTGCATATTCCACTGCTGGAGAGCTCTGACTGTCAGGAAGTTCTTCCTGAGGTTCAAGTGGAATCTCTTCTCCTGTAGTTTGAATCCATTGCTCCTTGTCCTGATCTCTGGAGCAGCAGAAAACAAGCCCATTCCCTCCTCGACATGACATCTCTTCAAATATTTAAACATGGCTATCATGTCCCCTCTTAACCTTCTCTTCTGCAGACTAAACATACCCAGCTCCCTAGGACACTCTCATAGGGCATGGTTTCCAGAGTCTTCACCATTTTGGTTGCCCTCCTCTAGACACATTTTAGCTTGTCAATGTCCTTCTTGAAATGAGGTGCTCAGAACTGGACACAGTATTTCTGATGAGGTCTGACCAAAGCAGAATAGAGTGGTACTATTGGTACTATTACTTTCCTCCATCTAGACACCATACTCCTACTGATGCAACCAAGAATTGTGTTGGCTTTCTTGACTGCCGTATCACACTGCTGACTCACGTTCAGCTCGTGGTCTACTAAGATTCCTAGATCCCTTTCACATGTACTATTGTCCAGCCTAGTGTCTCCCATCCTATATTTGTGCCTTCCATTTTTTTCTGCCTAAGTGCAGGACCTTACATTTCTCTCTGTTGAAATTAATTTTGTTAGCCTTGGCCCAGCTTTCCAATCTGTCAAGACCATTTTGAATTTTGATCCTGTCTTCTGGGGCATTAGCAACCCTTCCCAATTTTGTGTGATTTGCAGATTTGATCAGCAAGCTCTCTATTCCTTCATCCAAGTCATTGATAAAGATGTTGAATAGCACTGAGCCCAGGACAGAACCCTGTGGCACCCCACTAGTCACTTCTCTCCAGGATGAAGAGAAGCCATTGTCGAGCACCCTTTGGGTTCGGTCAGTCAACCAATTACAAATCCACATAACAGTAGCACTGTCTAGTCCACATTTTACTAGCTTCTTTGCAAGAATATCATGGGGAACTTTGTCAAAGGCCTTACTGGAGTAAAGAAATTCTACCTCCACAGCATTCCCTTCCTTGACCAAGCTCGTAACTCTATAGCTGACACCCCCACTTTCCTTTGCCGGTGGAAAGCTGAGAATATCAGAGAAACATCTGGCTGTACATTATTGTGATAGCTAGATGCAGACCATAGCTAGATCTGCTGAGACCCCCAGAGAACCCCTGTGGTTCTTGGCAGAACATATCCTCAGCTTTCTCTGATCCATTACCACTCTGCTTTCTACCAGCCGCAGAATATCCATTGGTGGATGGCTGTTGCAGAAACACAACGAGTCCTGGGGCTGGTGATGGGGAGCTGTAGCAGAGTTCCGCATACATAACTCTTAGCTAAGTGCAATTATGTAAAACTGTGGCCTGTATATGCTACACAACCATTTGGTGAAACATGAGATATTCATAATTTAATAATTCCTCAAAATCAAATCTATTAACATTTGAAAATATACACTGGAAAGACATTTTGTTCTGTCATGTGCCTCTCTCTCTATAACACATTCTAATTAGTTTAATCTAAGAAACTCTGTGTTTCTTGAATAGAGTTCATTTTTGCATGAAAAAAAATCCAGACATTTACAGAGTATTAATAAACCATGAAATTCTGGTGATCACTATAGTTAACATCCCACATAGGTGATGTGCATTTTTTTAAGCTACTGTTTCCTTGGTTCAGCTGAAATCCTTTTATCCCACTATCTTTCTCTATGGTTATTCCAAGTAAGGCCAATTTCAAGGACGTTTATCCTTGAAATGGGTGGATTTTAGGAGTTCCCTGTGAGAAGATTTTCCATTCGGCATAAATATGTAGTTATGGAATTGTCAGATACATAGTTTCAGGTCATCATAATGCACTCTAGACTCACAAGGCTGATTCCATCACAGTCTTCAGATTGGCCCTCTCTTTTTGGTATAATTTACTTGCAGGCTATCCTGTTCATACACACTTCTACACACTGGCTTTGAGGTGTAAAATAATTTCTTGAAAACTGCATTTGCTCTACTAAGACAAAATCTATATTAGTCTACCACTACCACTTTTTAACAAGAGAAGTTCAAAGCCTGCCTAAATACACATATCAGGGAAGTTCATACAAAGAAAAATCTCCTTCTGACATGCCTGTTTTAGGATCCTTCCGATTGTTCATTTGCCATCCAAAGCGAAAAGGCTACTAGAAACTGTTTTTCAGTATTTTGTGTAACATGCAGCACATTTTTTTTTGCATGTTTTCTCAAAAGTTAGCTATGTTCAGTAGGCTTACTCCCAGGTATATGTGCATGGAGTGCAGCTTTGCAGTGTAATCCTAAACTTATTTACTTGTAAGTAAATAATCTGTGTTCTGCTATGTCCTGCTGTGTTCAAGGAAGCTTACTCCCATGTAAGTCTAAGGCTGCAGTCTTCATCCTCTTGTTCTGAATAAGGTTCAGCTGAAGGCAACTTCTGCACAGTAAGAAACTGTTCTTTATGGACTTACTTATTTCATCTGAGAATACATTTGCTAGAATTACTGAAAATCACACCAGTTTCAGACATTATCTGCTAAATTTTAGCATGACTGAGGCACTTGTTTTGCCTACATATGTCATCAGATAACTATGAGATACTAGATAATATTACATAGATGTGTTATCAGATGTACCTTAGATATTCAATAACATTTCATATCATGTGCTTGCTAAAGATAGCAGAACACCCAAAAGTACTAATCAGGATGCTCCTTGGTGACATAGATCTTTCACTTCTACCTTGCAATGATACACAGAGATATGCATCACACCATGTTACCTAATAACATGATTACCCATTAATTTTATTTAATACAGTTGATTCAATTACATCACAGCATGGAAAATCTGCCAGGGAAAAGGCACCTCATGGTTACCATTCCCAAGTGTATTTAGTGTTGCACACATGGCAGCATATTTGGATTGGTAGAACTCCTTCCTGACACAAATTAGCATTGGCTCAAGGAATTTTTAAAGTATAAAGTGGACAATTATTATAAAAATAAAAACAAATTAAAATTAAATTAATAACATGGCAGTGTGATAAAACAACTTTTTAAATCAAGCATAGTTTAGGGAGGGAAAAAAAATAAAAAAGAGAGTATGAACTAGCATTGTTGTTGTGCGATCTCAACTCATTTTTCACTAATGGTGAACTTAAGGGATTTTCAAGGGGCTGAGAGTGTGTGATGTGCCCAAAGTCACCCAGTGCGTTTCCATGGTCAAGCAGAAAATCAAACCCTGGTCTCCAAGGTCAGAGTCTAACACTCTAGCCAATTAACCAAACTGGCTCTTATGAGCTAGTGTTACAGATCCCCCAGAACAGGCAACAAGCTTTTTCAGAACATTAAAGGAGAACATAGTAAAAACAATCAACAAAAGATACTATGGATAGCACAAAAAGGCATCAAAGGATTATCACCTGGTTGTCTAAATGAACACAGAAGAGGCTTCAGAAGAAAAAAGTTATTAATAGTTATGCTTTTTTCCCAGGATGTATCCCCAGAATCTTTTTTGATGAGAACCCATAGATTCTGCCAGAACACTCTTTTTGGTCAAACTGTGCATGTGTTTGCAGAGTCTTGGATACTTGGTGTAACTAAGAGCCTTGACTGAAGTACAAGGGATAAATGCAAGGTTGGATGATACTTCTCTAGAGCAGTCTTTTGATTATGAAAAGTATTAACAGAGGAGGAAGGTTTCTGGTCTTCCCTCTTTGTATACATTTTGCAAGGATAGCAGAAAACCTCATTATTGGAAAGGTTTATTCAATCAGGGATGCCCAGCTTTGCTTTCAGGGTAGCTGGAGAGAAGCAGTTGGACAAGTTTTGTGCTAGTACCTAGGTTCTTGAGTTGCTTTGGTACATTCTTCCTATGAGTCTGGTCTGAGGAATGACTATCTACTACTCCTGTTTTAGCTTTGGACTGTGCAGAAGACATCCCTTAATAACCAAGATATCCTTTAATAACCAAAAAAGCAACAACAACAACTTGTCCATGTTTGAAAGCCCAAGGAGGAGGGAGGTAGAATTTTTTAAAAAAAACATTCTTTGCCTGCACAGAGTGTACCAGTCCAGTGGGAATCTGTGCATACAAACTGAGAGATTCATCCCAAACCATGCTACATGACCAATCAAAGAAAGAAGGGCATTTGGCATAAAAAAACCCCACAGCTCTGGTACTGTACAGTACCAATGCCACCTGTCATCTTCTAATAGCATCCCTACTTCCTTCCTAGCCTGGCCTAAAAATGTTCTAGATTTCAGTAATAGCCCCCAACTTATCTGTGCAATCTCCCACCCTTGAAATCAAAAGATGATGGAATCTGCTTTTTATTCCTCTTCCTGACATGTCTGAGAATTGCCTCCTCCAACAGCAACTGAGTGACAACTTTATTCAGTACAGAGGCGTATGGGTCATTGGCAAAGTGGCCCCAAGCAGCAAAACAAATGCAAAAACTGTCCCATGAAAAAAATGGAAAATCTCACTAAAATATAATATGCTCTTTTGAGAAGGAAAACGTATTCAGGTAGTAGGATGGAACAGAAAAACCCAGAGAGGAAAATACAACTCATTAAAAAGCACAGGTAGGGGTTGCTCTCCAGAAGGGAAATTTCCCTTCAACTAGTTCACACTTCTGAGGGCAAATATAATTACAGGGCTTAATAAGTCCCTAAAGTACTGAAGGGTTGTGGTGTGCCATGAGACTCCCATATTCCAAAAAGCAGCTCACTTTTACCTTTCAAAGGAATAGTGGCACAGAGAGCTGTTCCCACACAAACCTCATTTATTTCAATGAAGAGCAGGAGGAAGTGCCACACACCTTACATTACCACTTCACATTTTTCATTTAGCGGCATAAAACAGTGAAAGAGTTATGTTACTCTCAAATGTCTACCATGCACTAAAGGAGTCATTTTATCTCACCTGTAAAAAGTATTTATTTAGATTTATGGCTTGCTATATCAGAAACAACCGCTCAGAAAGGGTTTTCTTTCCTCCCCCTCTCATGAAGAAGGAGGGTTAGTCTCCATATTTTGATGAAAGAAGCTTATATGATGTCATTACGTTGTTACTGAAGCTGGCTTCAGTAGGTAACAAGCATAATCCAAACAACAACAACAACAACAACAACAACAATGCTACAAGAGACGTGGGCTGCACTGGGCGTATGACCAAAGGATTACTTAATCCTTTCCCTGAAGAAAGTAAGTGCAGTCCCATTATTATATCAGTGATGATTATTTTGGCAGATGACACCTCCATCTAGCTCACTCTCCTAACTACTCAGATATAATGGGCAGAAATCTGAATTCCTCTGATGCTCCTTTTAAACTGCTTAATTTTATACCGATACAAAAATAGATCATTAACTACTTGTGCTCTCATCTTGTTCCTGAGATGGACCAAGAAACTGGAATTGGACCCAGGCATGATTCCTACAAGGAAGGTTGGGGCATAACTCAGCAGCATAGCACATGTTTTGCAGGCAGAAAGGCCCAGATTCAATTTCTAGCAACTGCTGGCAAGGACGAGATGCTAGGTTAGATGTACCAATGACATAAGAATAAGAAAATTTCCTATGTTCCCAATCTTTCTATGCTAACTCATCCACACAGATGTCTTCTACTGCTGCTCTGGGGAGTAACTTCTAAATGTTCACCTTCCCTTGAACCTGCAACACATACAAGAAGTACGACATCTCTTCCTGATGTCTTTACTTTGTTCTAAGTGTGAAGAAAAGGATAAATGTAAGGCAGCAGTAATTTCAGGAAACAGGCAGAGATGTGTTGGCCTTAATGTTATGTGGCAAAGGAGGGGGTAGCATGACTCGGCTACACTACTTCAAAATATGCTAGCTGTAAAAAAAAAAAAAACAGGTGCAAGGGATAGATGTTGTATATTTGCTTGGATGCCTGTGAATCCTTTCAGCATCTCTGATGTTCCCAGTAGAGTTATATAAATTTAAGGCTAATGACATGATCGTAAGCCATGCAAAATTCAGAAAGTAATAAGACTCTGCAGTAATAATCAGGGCCTTATTAAAAAAAACAACAACCCAAAAACAAGGAGATACCCCCTTCCCAATGATAAATTTGTTACATGCCATTTAAATGCTGTTGGTCAAAAGGAAGAGAGAGTCAAAACTGTTCATTCTGCTGTTAATATATTACATAGACAAATCCTCATAGCCTTAAGTGGTATGTGTAACAAACAGAATCTACAACATGTTGCAACATACAGTGGTCCTGACCAGTTCAAGGGTTTTGCTGGACAGCTGGACAGCCAGTCATGCCTGTCCTTCTAGAATATCCTGTTCTATGTTTTTCTCTCACTGATCCCCATTGTCCATTCCCCATACTTCCCACAGTCATCCATCATTCCATAACCTAACTGGGCTGAACGTTCCCCTAGGTAGGCTCTCCCCATTTTGATTGCAGCATTTCTGAACAGCAGGGCAGAGGGTTCCTCACCTACCCTAATACCACCCTCTTCCACATGGATGGTGTGATTTTGGCTACATGAGAACAGGCACTTGAAGGACTGAGTTTGTTATTAGTGTACATGATGGAAAGCCTTAATAAATATGATGTTGATTGTTAAGCAGATGACATAGAAAAAAGGTGCATTAGAATTAAACCATAGGAAATACAGATCTACCACTGAAAGTAGGAGTCCTTGCTAAGTACAAAACAGAACAAAGAAATGACAGATTAATATACAGTAAAACAGCAAGTTCAGTTATTCCCAAGCAGTTTACAATGAGAACTCAAACAAAAAAACTGTCCTAGAAAGACCCCCATCTACTGCACCCAATCCACAATGACCTGGCAATCATCCTATGTGGGTCTCAGATACAAGAAGACCCACGTAATCCCTAGACTGGGAGATCCACTTTGAGAGGACAGGAAGAACAGGAAGAAGGAAGGAAGGAAGGAAGGAAGGAAGGAGAGCTGGTGGGACAGAGTTCCAGAGTGACGCAGCAATAATACAGGTTCAATTTTATAACACACAGCGTGAGCCTTGCTGGAACAGAACCTGTCTTTCAGCACAAAAAAAGAGTGAAAATTAGGAGATGAGACTCACCCCCGGAAGGAGGTTTTGTTTTTTAGTTTTTGTTTTAAAGTAATAGTTAAGTGTGTCTAGCCCTTTTATTTATGGAAATATGGGGGGGAAAAACCTTAGCATTCTGCTAACAGCAGCACACTAACTGTTATGCTAACAGCGTTATATATTCTCACAGTTCTGCAATGATATCTCACCTTTGCAACCTTGCCACCTACTCACAATCCCAGGCTTCTTCACTAGAGCATTTATGGTTACAGAACACAAAGATATATTCCAAAGTCTCATGGAAGTAGTCTGAATGCCCATTTGCCATGTTCTGAGGCATTTGTTTTAAGAGCAAAGAGTGTTAACCACCTTTTACAATATTTTAGAATGTTCTTCTGGGAGTTTCAGCACAACCCCTTTCTGTTGGAAGAATGCATGTAGGTGAAGAGACAGTAAGAAAATTTGGAATCATTCATTCCCAGGTCAAAAAAGGGGAAAGCCTTCTGGGAAGATTACAGATTAGCAAGAATGTTCTGTAGTTTCCTTGCCATATTCTAATATTTCAAAGTGCTGTGGAGGGATTACTTTGTAGAGAAAAACACTTGAGGTTTCCTACATAGAAAATACTGCTCCCTGTGCTGGAAACCTGTTTTCTGCACACACACACACAAAACTGTTGTTGTTCTTGCTCCTATAGAATAATTTTTCTCCAACCCTTCAAGATGTTAGAACATAGGGAGAATACTGTGGTGAAATATTTGCTTTTTCCAACAGCTGGGAGAAAACTGTTGTAATCATTTGTCCTCACATGAAAGCATAAACTAGTCAAGGATCTATATCCTAACTGGGGGCTGTGTAAGCCCCACTCTGCTGCCAACGCCCCACACCGGCCACAGAGTTCTGTGCACATACACATCCTGAAATCCTGACTGATCCAGAATCTTTCTTCATGGGGGAGGGGAACCAGAGACTGGGAACATCATTTTTTTCAGACTACAGCTCTCCAACTCCCCTTCTGTGCTTCCCAGGAATTCTAGGAGTTATCATCTCAGAAACCAGTTTTCTCAAACTCTTGGAACTTACGCTGTTCAGCTGCCACATGCACAGCTGGCAAAGATGCGTCGCTTATACAACCATCAGCAGAGCGCTTGGCAGGAACAGCCCTATTCCTAATCTTAGCACATGATGAATAGTTGAATATCCTCTCTATTTTCGCCATGTGTCATTTCACATAACATATCCCATGCTTTCCCCCTTTTTCACACTATCATTCCCACCACTTAATCAGTCAGCCTACTCACCTACCCCAACAGGTTCCCATGGTTTTATGAGTTAAAAAAAAGTACACAAACTCATGATCAGAGGCCTTGCTATATGCCCCAACAGACAACATGAAGCACAAGTTGTCAACATGTTCTAAGTTAACCTGTTAAATAGGCTTTCCTATGGGGTTTCATGCCACAGTAAGTCTTGAGAAGCAACCAACTTTCTCTTTTTCTGGACAAATGAGAACACTGCTTCAAGAGATTGGGAGCATATTGAAAGTCATAATTCGTATTTGTTTCTACAGATCTGAAGAAGAAAATTCAGCTATTGTGGCAGCATGTAGACCAGAAGTGGGCACCCTGTGGTCCTCCAAAGTTGTTGGAATGCAAATCCCACTAGTTCCAGTCAGCATAGCCAATGGTGAGGAACAGTGGGAGTTGCGAGCTCAGTATCTTGAAGCTACAAGTTGCTCACCCTGATGCAGGTCTATAAATCCCCTTGGGAGCCAGGTTCTTTTGGGGGAAAGGTATGTGATCAGTACTATCAGCACATACTCTTGCATCTCACAGTGAGAGGTTGTACACAACAATAGACTGATCAACTTTCAGTAGAAGCCATGATGAAATAATGATAGAAACCTATTAACAGGTCACATTGTTACAGACAGTTTCATTTTCTAATTGATGGGCGGCAGGGAGGGAACTGTAGTGTTCTTCAACTGGTTGGCATGGTGGTAAATCAGTGCAATTGCTATGTCCTTGTTCCTGCTGAATGCCTTGGGGTTTGTTATAATTGCTTACTTTGATATAGTTACTCCCTTAGTACTGTTCAGTGTTGCCATTTTATCAATTAGTCTCATGTTTAATGCGTATTATATAACTGATGCCATGTGCTCCTTCTGGAAGTGCCCATTAACAAGGGATATGTCTACATATGGCACTGATTACAGTTTCTTCAATATACAAGTGCAGGTGGGGGAATTCCTGACCCACATTTCTTTGCCCAAGAATAGGTCCCATGATGGTGGGAGAAGTTTATTATTAATTTAATTATTGATTTTGGTAACATATAAATAGTCAACTGCTGAAGCTCAAAAACATTCTGTACAGGTGCAAAATAGTGTTGTGTTAGAGTAAGTCCTGGTTTGAGAGAAAGGTGGGGTATAAATAAAGATGTTGATGACAATGAAAGCAATAATAACAACAGCTATAACAATAAAAACGATGTGATCTTAACTGATCTAGCATTATACTGCTTGGCACCCATACAGAAGATTCTGAGTTTTCAAAAGTTGTCTTCACACACACAATCTCCATTACTTTTACAACAATATATCAAGTCCTAATTCTTTAATTCTTCACAAATGTTTGGTTTTGCAAAATTAAACCATAAATAGAAATGATATGGATATATATAAGTTGAAACCCTGAGCTAGAGATAAAATGGATTACAAATCCAAATACCACCTTCATTTTTGTATCACATGAGCAGAAACTTAGCAGCATAAAACCATCATTCCATTTCCATTCTAGCTCTTTAAAATAATCTTCTTCAATGGCAAGGGGACCCAGATCATTCTACTGCCAGAAGTGCAGCTAAAGTAACACTAAACCCATTGTGACATTTATTTCCATTTCATCCATCCGGCTTTCAGATACTCCCAAGTTGAGTCTTTCTGAGCTAGCTTTCCCACCCTGTGTCCCATCCTTCCAATTTCTTTTCATCCATACTGCTAGGATAATCACATTTATTTGAATGAATACTTAACTATATATATAGTACTGGTGCTACATATTGCTTGACGTTCATGCCAGGAAAATATCAACAGGTCTCAAAGCAGAATTGATAACAATTAAACAGCAGTCATTGTTCTTGTTGAGCCTGCCTTACTCAAACTGAAAAGGGTCTCCCAAAAGGAGAGTCACACATTCAGTTAAATCAGCTCAACACTCACATAAGCATTAACCTCATATTTTGCAGCCCCATTTATCCAGAATTCTCTGTTTCCTTGAGTATTGACTTCTCTAACTTCCCCATTGCTTCCCTGTGAGACTTGAAACACTCTCTTTTTCATAACAGCAATAGAATGCTACTCCACTGAACTTTCAGAGGAGAGGAGGAGTAATTCTAATTCTAATTTACAATAAGCAAAGAAGGGGAAAGCTGAGAAATATGCCAAGAGGTACATAACCGATCTACCACAGCCTTCCCCAACCTGATATCCTCCAGATGTTTCCACTATGTCAGCTGAGGCTGCATGCAGGGTGATGACAATGCAGGGAGGGAATTACAACTGGGTAGTAATGAACTAACATGCACTCAGTTCCTCCAATTTTGCCCTTTCCTCATTCATGAAAACACACTCATGGAAATACTCAGGTTAAAGACTGCTGATGTAATACAACAAAAGTACACTCATACTCCTTTCAGCATAATGGGAATCACTATTTTGGAGCTGAAAGTTTTTCCTAGTTCAGTAAGGAACAGTAAGAGAAAGCATGCCTTTTGTGCTCCCTCCAGCAAACAGAAAGATTCTGCTTAAGAAAGGGCCATTGGCTTGAGTATCACACAAAGAACTAAAAAAGAGAGCAAACCAAGGCTTGGCTGGAGACTTTTCAATATTCCCTTGTCTTGTGATTTGGTAGTCTTAGTGCCGTTAAGCAGAGAATAATACTAATAATTACCCAAGCAAGCAAACTGATCAATTTTCATAACACACATCCAAGAGCTCTTTGTTTAGGAAGGACTGGCGTACACCATGTCTTCAATTCCTGCACAGAGCTATCATGCCACCCACACAGCCTTGATGCTGACGGCAATTGTTTTCATTCTCTTGCTCCTCACACAAGCAACAGGATGCCCAGGGTCTCCACAGTTCACCTAAAGGAACCGTTTTCATAAGAGTGCAGGAGGGGGATGTCAAGGAAAGCTGGAGCTTCCAGTACAACCAAAGGAAAACCTACACCCTTCAGAGAACATCTTGAACTGCCCTTGGCTGCAGAACAAGAAAAGGTGTTTCCTGCTGGAGTCCCTCTACAAAGCTTTGTAGGAAGCTGAAATTATGGATGTGTTTGTTTATTCAAGTGTCAAGTCGGTGTGTGACTCATCTTCACAGAAGTCAAGGTGTGGCACAGAAGCTGCCATCTTCCAACCAACATTTCTCAGAATAAGTAATAGTGAAAGCCCAAGAACCGCGCCAAGTGGCTTGAAGATCTGCTGTAAAACTTCAATGAGTAGTCTCTTTATCTTAATATGGAATTCTCTTCTTTCTAGTCCTATTAAAAATGGCTGTAAATTCACAATCCTCAAGGCTGCAGAAGGGCACGCCAATCACTTAGAGTGTTTTGCCCAGTGTCTGAAGCACTCCTCAGACAACTGGAAAAAAGGAGAATTGGAAGCAGTGGTGAAGAGCAGAACATGGCTAGTGTGTCACTCATGCAACTTGGACACTCTAAATATGAAAGACTGAGACTGTATTTACTCCTGTCATAGGATAAAATTAAAAGTAAGTAAAATGCTCACTAAATTGCACTACATCAAATAAAAATTATAAGACATCTTCACCAGTAAGGCTGAGATAGAGGAGCAGTGGAGGAAATTACCATGAACTGGATAGGGAGTTGTATGCAATTTGAAATATTTATAGACATACAGTTTGCAATAGCTGCATATGTCATGAACTCATAGTTTCACAACTATATCTGTGAAATTCCATGAGCCCTTACCTTGACCTTTATGTGTTATGTATCAGTTTTCAAGACATAATTTCTTTTATTGTGGGATACACAGTAAATACCCTAAAGATACCTGTCTGTTCTTGGAAGATAAGCAGGGTCATCCCTGGTTAGCATTTGGGTGGGAATGAATACCAGGTGCTGTAGGCTATATTTCATAGCAAGGAAGCGGGAAAACTTCCTTGCCTAAGAAAATGCTATAAAATTCATGGATTCTCCACAAGTTGACAGGCAACTTACAATATAAACTTCCTACCAATATTTGCAAACGTTACATGCCTGCCTTGAATTATAATCTGCCTGGAAATCATTGTGTTTTCTTGCTAAGTTTTGAGCCTCATACATGGCCTGTTGCATGTGTGTCCTGTTGCAATTAATAAAACTATTTCAGTAAATATATCTGTTTGATAATCATAATGGCTAGAAATGTTCTCTCCCAAAAGTTAAAATTGACCTCCTCTGCATTCTGATAGGTGCTTGCTAGATTGTACAGATTAGTGTTAAAGGGTATAGTCTATAACAAAATGAAATATGAGAGAAAGGACTGGGAATGTGCAGCTCTCGAGATGTTGGACTATAAGTCCCACCAGCACAGCTAGTGGTGAGGAACAATGGGCATTGTAATTTAATCTCCAGAGGGTCATGAGACTCATGCCTCTGGCTGGACTGGGACAAACAGTGGTAACAAGCTAGGAATTGCTTGTCCAGCACAGACAAGCATTTTCCATTAACCCAGCATAACCCAGAAGGTCACACCGCAAGGTTAAGGCAATGGGCAAAATGTTTTTTTTAAAAAAATGGGATCTTATATGTATATTATATTAGCAAGCCAAAATGAATCATACCTATCTGTATTACATTATTACTCATTGTGAATTTCAACCCACAGCTAATTACTTTGCATTTAAAAGGCAGATTTTTAAAAAAAATCTAGTAAGTGCTAAACTACGAATGCTTTTTTTGACATGTTAAGTGATGTAAAAGTCTACAGGAAGATGAGGCCATCAATGTCTATTAGTCATCATGGCTATATGCTACTTCCAGGACCAGACGCAATATGCTGGGAAAGATGAGTGGGAGGGTGCTATTGCACTCAGGTCCTGACTGCAGGCTTGCCAAAGGCATCTGCTTCGTTGGTTGATTGGCTGGTTGGTGTGGAAACAGAACACTGGACTAGGTAGGTCATTAGTCTGACCCAGCAGGGGTCTTGTGTTCTTACCGATACATGTGCACGGGCATTTAAGCAAGTATGTACAATACTGTACTACTGTCAGGAGGATACACGGCCAGCACTGAAGAAACTATAAGGGAGATTGAATGGCATGTTAGCATGTCAGACTGTTGATATATCTTCTTAACAAGCAAATTATGACTATAAACTAAATGAAAGTCCTATACAAAATTCAGCTCTGAAGAAACCATGCCAGAAGTTTATTGAAATCAGTTGCATAAGCATAATGAAGCAAGATATAGCACTGTCCTATATATGCCTATTTGGAATCCTATGCATGTTTACTTGGGCTCACTGTGGTTTTCCCCAGGTCTAGAACTTTATCTTTCGTCACCCCCTACTTGCCTCAGTTCCTCAAGCTCCCTTTTAGAACAAAGCAGTTCAAATAATGGTCAACAGGTTCTCTATCCCATTGATTAATTTGGTTTGGCACTTACCAGAAGGTAACCTAATTTAAGCCAAACAAACATTCCTGTTGTATTTGGATTTCCCCCCCTCACATCTTAAATGGACTGACAGATCCCTCTGAAGTAACCAAGCAGTAGCTTTACAAAATGTATTAACCCATGCCTGCCCATTCCCATCAGACACTCACCCAATGGGGAATATGAAAAAGGGCTTTCAGCTAAGCACCTGAAAGGGACCCCTGCAGGAAACACCTAAGGCAAGCATTAACTAAGAACCAGAGATTGTTTCCTGCTAGGCCATCTAAGTTGCAACCCACAATTAAGCTATATACTGTGGAATTGTAGTACATGATGGCAAGCACACAGATAGAAGCAAAACCTATTTTTGAGGTAAGTGGGATTTGTTCCGTTTTTGTGAAACAAGAACCCAGAAAATATACAAGAAAATGCACTTGCTTCCACAGAGCTGATCTACAACAGGCATGTGATACAGGCAGACAATGGGTTAAACACAGAGTAAATTCATCTATCTCCCTAGCAAAACAAGAGAGCAGTAAGATATTTTTTTACAAGCAAAGGAATATACAATGGATATAGCTTCTCAATCACTCTCTGGCACGGTCACCACAGAATGTTCTGGATTTGTTTGGCTGTTTATTAATCTGTGTACTTCTACTTAACAAAAGCTCTCTAATGACTTGTTATGTTAGCACTAGTAAATCACAAAATATATGTATAAATCACATTCATCAATGGCATTTAATTACCAATTAATAAACACTCCAGTAACACTGATCCAATATTTGCAATTCTGGCAAGCAAAAGGCTCTCTGAAAAAGAACAGCTTGTGTTCTCCATCCCCTGCAACACTGACACTTGGAAAAACAAAGTATATTTATTTATTTTTAATTTCTACCCCACCTTTCTCTCACCAAATCTGCGGGGGGGGGAAGAGGAAAGAGCGCTATTCTTTGCCTTTAATGACAATTTGGCACAGAAAGGTTTGGCATGGAAAGGGATGGGTGAGTATGAAGCTTCACTTGCTTATTTTCTGCATAATGTTGCTACTCTAAAACAAGAGTGAATCAGGGGTTCACCTATGATGCCAGTCCTTCAGTGTGATAGAGGGGAATTAATTAGCTCAAAATCAGGAGATGGGGGTAACTTAGCAAGATCTTTCAACCAGTGTTTATGGGGTCATGCAGGAAAGAACTAGCCAGAGATTCAAAAGTAAACTAAAATGTGTTTTACTGAGGGGAATTCATTCACATGTGCACACAAGATACAAATAGTCACACATTCACATAAGAACTAACCCAAAGGATAAACGGAGGAAAATTTATGGATAGTGAGGCTGAAGTTTTGGGGTTATAATTGGCATTCCAGAAGAGTAGTGAAGAAGCAATTGAGTGGCTTAGACTTGTGTGTCTAAGGGCAGCACACAACCAGAAATCAGAGTAACAGCATGGCCAAGAGCAAGCGAAATACTGCGTCTGACTGCTTAAAGCCAAGGGTTTATTTCTCTCCCTGAAGGGGTATGAGTTGATTGCTTTCTGGGAGTTTAAACAAAAGGGGTCTGGAATTGACTGATTGTCTCAATGTCATGGTTGGGTGATGTGACTGTGGAAAGTTTTGGTAGGAAATGCACATAGCAGCTGCTGCCTCTGGACTTGACTATTGTTTTCCTTGAGAGAATTTGCTTAGAGACATTAAGTTAGGCTTTCCTGGCTAATTCTCAGTAAACTTATGACCTGGCCATGCTGAGGCTACCTTTGACCTGCTTTCCAGCTGGTGTCCCTTCTCCACATGGCCTTTCAGCCATAAGTGATATAATTTATATAAGTTTTATTTTATAATTTATATTTTAAACATATCTACCAATTAATATATTTCTGGCCAATTAAATCATATAAAGCATAGGGGTGTACAGCCAGGTAACAATGTGATGCTGTTCAAAGTACATCAAAATGGTCCAATAACGAAGGTTGTCTCCCAGAGCAGAGGTGCAGTAAGCAATGCGATTTTCCTGGTGAAAGCTGTCAGAAGGAACTCTTTCACAGATGACTCCTGCTATTCTTCAGAGAATATGTGAATCAGAGTAATGCAATCTTGCCTTTTTGTTCAGGTGTGCCAGGAAGGCTTGTTGAAAAAGAGTTACAGACTAGCTTTTTCTGGCAGCAGGTAGAGAATGCAAAATACCAACAAGTTAGCAGCCATTTCTGGACAGAAGATTCAAGGAGCCCTTACTGTAACCCAGGCAGTTTCCAGGGCTAGCCTAAATGGCAACATGTGCTCTGGCAAACAGATTTTGCTGAATGTGTCACCACAATAAATCACCTAATTCCTTTTGTGCACATACGCATATGTGGGTTGGAAAGCATGGGAGAAACACATCTCTTTTAAAAATAAGAGGAATACATGTATGATAGAAGAAAGAGAATTTTGTCTCCTGAGGCTATATGAATTCAACACTGCTGGCTTTGCTCAATCATGAAATTATCCAAATAGAAAAAATGTATATTTTTCTTTTTTGGACCCCCACCCCTAAAGCACTGCTGCTGAATGTTGCCGCAGCAATTAAGCTTCATGTTGCCCAGGCAACATAGTATGTGAAACCTGAATACTGCATGTACGCCATTGCAGAGATCTACAGTTAAAAATACACACACAGTTGCCCATGTAAATGTTGTAGCATAAGTTCAAGTTTCATGGTTGTCTTTTTCCCTCTGTAGCCATGCACCACTTGTGGTTGGACAAGCAGGTGGCAATGCACTTTCTCCAGTAATGTATAAATCCTGGTGATGTGGGCAAGATGCTGTGTCAGTGCCCATGTTCCTTATCTAATGTTTTGTTTCTGCTTGGCTTGATTGCAGTGAAATCAGCCTGATAGGATACATAGAATGGACAAGGTCTATAAATGCTTTGCATTCATTTGCTATCAGTCCTGACCACTCAGCCCCTTGGCCTGATTCCTTGGATAGTTGCTGCCAATTAGTACAGATAATGCAGGCCTACCTGGAGTGGCACACCTGTGGACTGCATGCAGCCTGTGGCCTAAGTTCATGCTGCTCTTAGCATCACCTGTCCCTTCAGATGATGTGACCCTACTCCAGTTCTTTGGGAATGACTTTCTATACTACTAATTCTGTGCAGTGGCGAAGCTTGGAGTGCATGGGGGGGCTGAGGGCATGCAGGGCTGTGGCTACGGTGCAGGGGGCTGGGGCTACAGTGCAGGGGGGCAGGGCTATGGTATGGGGCATAGGCAGGACTACAACACACAGGGAGGGCAAGCAAGAGGTTGTGGGGACCCCCAAAAATTGCTGCCAGGGGCACACTGCCCCCATTGCCCCTCGTCCTTACACAACTGATTCTGTGTGCATAGAAAGCTTGGAACTGATAGGCTTTAGCCCTACAACATGGCAAATGTTTTATGTTGGCTAAAGGAAAGGATGAGCTGTAGCCCAAAAAAAAAAAAAAAAAAGGAAAACAAAAAGAAGGGAAGTGAGAGAGCAGGAAAGAAAGAGGGATTAGGTTGGAATAGCACACAATGAACAAACCATGCAATCCTACTGTGCTGCCAGCCCCACAATCTTGGGCTTCCTCCACTAGTGGCTGCAGCTTTTAATGGATTTTTCTGGTGGGCTAATGGTCTTTCACAGGAAAAATATTCTCCATTCCTGGGCTAGACAAATAACCTTTAGTATAAGATAATATATGGCCAGTGTAGTGTAGTTGTTTGAGTGTTGGACTATGACTCTGGAGACCTGGAGGGTTCGATTCCCCACTTGGCCATGGAAACCAACTGGACGACCTTAGGCACACTACACATGCTCAGCCCCTAGAAAACCTCATGATAGGTTTACCTTAGTGTTGCCATAAATCAGAAACAACTTGAAGGCACACAACAACAACAACATCATAAAGTAACATTGGATGTAATAGGCAGCGCTCTTTATAGCTATGTAACAAGCTATTGCTCAGTGGCCAAACATTTACTTTCTAAGTCTACTGTTCCAGGGCTGGTTATAGAGAATATACAACTCCCTTGTTAGAACAGCTCCACCGGCTACCAAGCACAATTCAAAGTGCTGGTTATGACCTATGAAACCCAATATGGCTTGAGTCCAAGTTATCTGAATGAATGAATTCTTCCCGTATGAGCCTGCCCAGACTTCTGAGATTTTCACAGTGGCTCTTCCCTTGGTCCCAGCCACCCTCTCAAGCACATCTGGTGGTCACACAGGAGAAGACTTTCTTGGTGGCTTCTCCCAAGCTATGGAACTCACTTTCTAGAGGAGCTTGACTGTCCCCTCTTTCTGTGAATGGAAGGCAACTTTTTTCTTTCAACAGGACTTTGGGAACAGACTGTTTGAAAGGGAAGAACTTTTACTATTGTGTTGTACTGTTTTTATTCTTCTGCTTTTTAATGGATTATATTTTTAAATGTTAATTCTATTGGTACTTGATGTATGTTTTGGTTGTATGTTTTTACTGATATGTACTTTTATCTGTATTTTTTTTAAATTGTAAGTCACTTAGGTCCCAGCTCTTGTGTGGGAAACAAAATAATAACTCGACAGTGTCTCCACTTGGGGCAGAGGTGGGGGAAGGAAAAGTTTTCAGTAGCTGAGGCAGATGAGACCTAGCCTAGGATCCTGGAGAATCACTGCCAGTCACTGTGCATAGAATTTCCACTCTTAACGGTGTTCTTGCACCTGTGCATTTAACAGAAGCCAGATACTTACCAGGTAAATCTCTCTTCCCTTTTAGCTATGTATGAGCATGTGCCTTCAGGTTGCCTGTCAACTTAGGGCAACCCTATGAATTTCATAGGGTTTTCTTAGGCAAGGAAGACTCAGTGGTGGTTTTGCCATTTCCTTCCTCTGAAATTCAGACTATTTCTGCCTACACTGTTATAGTGCTATTATTCCACTTTCAACATCCTGTAGAATTCTGGGGTTTGTAGTTCACTAAGGCCAAAGAGCACTTTGGCTAAGAATTCTAAATGCCCCTCCATAAACTCCAAACCCTGGGATTCCATAGGAGGTTGAAAGTGGAATAACACTATAGCAGTGTAGTGTGAAAATGGTCATAGCCTGCAGTACCTGGTATTCATTTGCAGTCTTCCACCTAAATACTAACCAGAGCTGACCCTGTTTAGCTTCAAGGTCAGACCGGATATGGTGCCTTCAGAGTATTAGGCCATTCTTTCAGCTCCATGTACCAAGGCCTCTGTTAAAGACTCAGGAACAGAATACTTTTTTTTTAATGGCAATCCTAACTTTAATGAGGAGATAACTGAGAACTTAAGAGAGATTTGTGTGGTTGAATACAGAGAAACAGATGAAGGTGTGCTCACAGGAAAGTAGGCTTAAAGAACCGGCTTTAAATTAGCCACTAATATTGAAGTGAGTTTTTTCTTTTAACCCAGCTTTGTTAGGTGGACTGAAACCAGCAATCTTGAACTGCACATCTGTAAATGCAATTACCAATCCCCTTAAGCCATTTATTCACCATGTTTTTGTTAAAAATAAACAGGCCCATATTTGGTAAAGTGTCCTTAGACATTGCGAAGCTCTGATACACATTCTGAAAGCTAACACATGTTGTCCTCGGGTCAGCTGCCTGCCCCCAGTATGAAACTCTACAGCTTGGCTCTGCTTGGGTCGCCAGTTGCAATAAATGGTCCGCTGTTAAATATCTCAGAAGTCACGTACATACAGAAAGAGGGAGGGTCCCTGTGAGGAATTCTAGTTGTTTGGAGATCTCTTCACAGATCTTGGAACAGGGTTGTATCAAAATAAAAGTCAAGGTCTGTGCGTGCCAGTTCAGTGTTTTGTTCTCACACTTAGAAAGAGGCACAAGCAATCTGTTGAATGAACCAACACTACCACTTCATAATTATAACTTATCTGCTACAGATTTAAGCATTCCTCTACTGTCTTATTCGCCCACCCTTCTAAATGCAGTTCCTGCTCTTAAAAAGGAAGGCCAGGGTGGCTACATCCTCCCATCAGGGCCAGTCCTAACATAAGAGCAGGAAGAGAACTATACTGCTCTCTAGATATTGCTGGACTACAACTCCCACCATTTTACAATCTTTGCTTTACTGACTAGGGCTGTTGGAAGCTGCAGTCCAAAAACATCTGGAGGACCACAGAGTTCCCATCCCTGCATACCAAGGTGGACCTCTCGGGCAGCAGATTTTGGATATCATGCAAGGGCAGCAACTCACTAGTTATTTAATATGTTGTTATTGTATTCTTACTGCCCCGGGGTGAGACCAGCTAGACATGGGAATTGCTGCCTCATGTCCCAAAACTACCTGGCTGGGTTTTGATACTAAGCTGTTACGAGGCTGTACATCCCCACACTTTGATATGGTTTAATTGGCAAAATATGATTTATTTGGCAAAATATATTAATTGGCATAAATATAAAATACACCCTACTATGGCTGTAGGACCAGGTTAGATAAGAAGAGGCTGGCTGAACACATGAACTGTGAATTAAGTCAGAAGGAACCTCCAGGCATAGCCAGGTCATAGTCAGGAAATCACCAGGAAACTCCTGAGATAATAGGCTTGCAGTTAGCCTTACCTACTCAGGCTTTTAGACAATAGCATCTGGAAGATTCCCACAAGATTGCTGAATTATCTTAACTTCTTTTCCTTTGACCAAGCAAACCTCTCCTTTCTTCTTAAAACCATTCAACAAGTACCAAGCTATCAGAACGGCCATCAGCCCTTTGTCACCTAATGCTAAGACCATTAGCCTATTCAAGACCTCATTGTCTACTTTGCAAACTCCACTGTTTACTTAGCCAGAAAGCTACTGACACCCTTGTCCTCCAGGCAGAAATTGGGTATTTAAAGCCCTGTTTTTGACCAGTCAATTCGCGGTACACTGATTGCTGATTGCTACTCTGCTGCTCCAATTGCCGATTGTGTACTGTCCTTAGATGCAAGTCTAAGCCACATCATCTCTTTGCTGCTCTTCTGGATTGGTAAATATCACCCACTTCACCTGAACTCTTGCTATCCAGAACCTTCTTCCCTTTTCCTTCAGTTAGCCTCGTGTGATTTCATGACTGCTTGGATCTTGGGTGTGTGATTAAATCCCCCAATAAAACACAATTAAGCTTAATTTTTGGATCTCTGGCTGGTTCTTCTCTGCAGAAGTACTAGTAAACGTAGGTATAAAAGATCTTGTTAGGTTACCTCCCTCTTGCAGGCCTCCTCTTTGAGCTAATAATTTCCCATTGTTTCTGGCATCACAAGTACTGGCATCACAGATGGAATCCTGTGTCACCCACGTTTCAGGGCAACAAACCACTTTTTAACTTCAGTAAATGAACAGCTGCCATTAGCTGTTCCACCTCAGAGAGCAGATTGTCTTGTGATGGCCCTACAGGGAGGTTGACACTGTCCCTCTTGCCTCATATCAGCCATTTTACAACTCCACTTCTCCCAGGGAATCCTCTAACACAACTGAGGAAGATCCAGAAAGCGGCAGAAGTAGCTTCCCCTCAAGCTGGCCAAACTCTGTTACTTGTGGCCTGGGAAGGCCCCTCTCTCTCATGCCTCATGCCAGCCACTCTTGAGCACTAGTCTAGTTATTGCTTTATTTTATTATTCCTTAAAATATTTAGATTCTGCCTTCCCACGTAAAAGTTCAAGACAGCTGGCAAACAAGAACCATAATATAAAGTATCACAAGAACAAAAAAGAGCAGAGGACCACAAGATAAAAACAATTACAATAGTAACAATAAATATGTTAAACAACCTTTACCATAATAGTACCTCAGAATGTGTCACCGATCAGCCACAATCACTCAGTTTTGAGGAGAAAGTTAGAGTACAGATAAAAATAAATAAAACAAAAATATCTTTCCAGAGCTATGCTTGCTAGCTGTGGCCAGCTACAAGCAATTTCTAACTAGCATCTCAACCTTGCCCATGACTACCAGTATGACATAAGCTTAGGGAAGAAGGAACCCAACTAAGGCCAGTCTGCGTCTAATATTGAGGGATTAGATCCAATGTTAGTCTTACCCAGAGCAGGTCCATTGGAATCAATGAGACTTAAATTAACTGTAACAAATAAGTCACATTAATTTCAATGGGTCTACTTTAGGTAGAACTAATACTGGATTTAGCCCTCAGAACTAGCAACTGAAAGTGAGGGATTAATTAACTCATTCCAGAAACTGGAGAGGTGAGGCAAATGCATTTCCATGCCACCAGCATCTGGCACCTTTGGCTGGTTCAGGAGACAGCATATACTGACTGCTTTAGTAAAGCATACAAAATTGGTTGCTCAGTCCTGCAGTATTTTCCAGTAGATATGGAGACACTTTCAAGCATTTGTCCTCACATCAGTCTTTTAATCCTGAAAGATATATCGTTCTTTCCATATGACCTGTATTTCATGTCTCCTTTCTCTTTTCCCTCTTGGTCAATGTAGTTAAGTATACAGTGAATCATACTAGAGCATGTGACAAGTCCAATCTTTTCTCTCTTTTTACTAGAACATGTTCTTGAACAAAGGGCATACCCACCTATAGGTACCCTGCTGAAGATTGCATTATTTTCTGTCCCACAACCCAGACTTACATTAAGTAGGCACATGCAGGCATCACCTGGATGACACATTATAAGGTCATCTCAGGCCTTTCTGATCAGTTTGAATTTCCAATGTCTTTCTGGGAGTTGCTCCCCTATCCCCACTCCAAGATGCCCTTGTTTGCAAAACCTTCCTTTGTCTTCTGCAGGCTGACAAAGTGTCAATGTATGTGCCAACGCTGCAGAGTCCCAGATGCAACCACTGACCCACCCCCATACCCTTTTGGTGGGTTATTCTTAGAACAAATGGATCTGGTTAAGTACATACAAACTTCAGTTAACAAAGGCTCTCACAGTGAAACTCCTTTTTATAAAGTCTTTTTATGCTTACTCAGTCCTTTCTTTTATTGCTTCATCCTCTGACTAGCTGGAAGCGTTTTTTTAAACACTGTCATCATTGCCAGTATGGTGAAGATACACTGGAGACACACTTTCAATGTCAGATCGCAGCAGGGTAATCTGCACTACATAGTGCAATAAAACTTGAGCTGGGAAAAAGTAGAATTCTGCTATAAACAATCTGACTGTAGCCATATATACCTGTCTGCAGCATACAAGGTGAACAGCAGCTGCCTTCAGAACCCCTTTCTATATATGAATGAACAGAGAGAAAAGAGAGAGAACATGCAGAAACAGAGAGAAAATAGAGAGAAAAAGGTAGGGTGGGAAAGCTGCCTCACTAGCTGCCCCAAGCAGGTTTCAAAATAGCATAGGTCTAGATATCTGATCACCAAAATCAAAATCATAAGAAGAGCGGAGGTTGGTGAACAAAAGTCATGCCTCAATGTCTTTCAGCAGAAACCTTCAAGTGATCTCTACAAGGTTCAAAAATGTTTTTGTTTCCTTATGCAAGACTCACCTGACCTACTTGTTTCATTTTACAATTTTGGATAAAATGTTTGCTGATGTGATGTAGGAACCTATCCCTATGCTCTCCCTCTTATTTCTGTCTCTGGTACCAAATTTTCTGTTAAAGAAGTACTAGAATGCCCAAGATCACTTCAACTTGATTAACTGAGGTATACGTCTATTTCTGAATTTCTCTGAACCTGGATCATTAATAAATTTGGTCAACTGGAAATCTGGAAATCTCAGTTAGAAACCTAATCTGATTTAGGGTTTCCCCCTGCCCCCAAGTCTGAGTTTTGGCTTACCAATGCATAGACAACTTGTTGCATTCTACCTTAGTTCCAATACTTAAAAGCTTATTATATTATAAGGAGCTCTGGAGAGGTTGACTGTCCTTCTCCATAGGGTATTTGCCATGAGCTGCATATTCGGGAGTTCAGGCTAAGAACTGCTATAAGTAATCATGGGAGTAGTGGCGGCTCCACCTCTGATATGCAACAAAGAGTGCCTTGCAATCTGTCCTACCAACCAAGGATGTTTTGCAGACTGCTATCCCTCACTGGGTAGAAAGGTCAGGGGCACATACCAGATTGAGATGAGGTGTATGCCGAAAAGGAAGAGCAAGGGTCTTCTTTTGTTCTTAAGCAACACAAATGCTTACAGACAACTGAAGCTGGTTAACTTGACAAATTTTTTGCTAGTGGTGCTAGATTGTGTGTGTGTGTAGGGGGTAAAATTCAGGTTGAGGTTCCTCAACAGTCTGCCTCCAGTAATCCGTATTCTTTTCACTGTCCAGTAGTTGGAAACATCAATAACACAAAGTCGAATGAATATATGCATATATATAGCCACTCTTATATTACACAGCTTTTTAAAAGGGGGACTAGCAGTACAGGTTTAGATCATTCTGTAACTATTGTATTCTGTACTTATTGCTTTGAAGTGCCCTGTTCTGGTCACTGTAAAAGGCATTTGGGCAATACTAGCTCATCCCAGCCACATAGCTTTTGCATTTTATTCTGTTTTAACTTACTTGTATTTCACTACCTGTAGGACAGTGATTCCCAAACTTTTTACCCCTGCGACCCCCTTTACATCTACATGAGGACATTGCGCCGCCCCTGCTCCATGTCATGCCCTCCTATGTCCCATCCTACACCTCTCTCTCTCTCTCTCTCTTAAAGGCCCCTCATGCCACACATGCCCTCTGTCTTAATGCTCAGTTCTCATGGCCACTCAGGGCTGTGCACCTGCTATGCCAACAACAGAATGTTCAGAGAAGCTGAGGGGAAAGCATAATGGTGGAAGACGCTTTGTATTGCACTTTTGCACAGACCAGTCAATCCTCAACAGCGTGCACATGCACGCACGTGCACACACAAACACACACATAGAGCTTGCCCTTTTTCACATTTGCTGTATTTGCAGGCTGATTCTTCTTGCACCCCCAGCCCTTGAGCAACTATCACACACCCCTTTAGGGTCCCACCCCACAGTCTGAAAACCAATGCTATAGGAGATAGGGAAAGTAAGGTCTTTATTTTACACACGTAGACTGAGAGTTTACACATGGAGATTTGCTACAGCTAGAAGCTGCATCTAAAGCTTCAGGGGTCTTCTCTTTCACTGAATTGCAAGACTCTCTGTGTGTTATTATCACTAAAACTTGGGAGATCACCCCAGAGCAAGAGAAAATATTTCTTCTGCACACTGACATAACACATGATTAAATCATAGAATTTACCACAACAAACGTGTCAATGGTGACAATCTCAGATGCCTTTTTAAAAAGGCTAAATATGTTTAAGGCAGTTAGATCTGTCAAAAGCTATGAACCTCAATGATAAACACCAGTACATTTATATACTATTCATCAGTTATATTTACAACTTGTCTTCCCTCTAACGAACTCAAGATGCTGTACAGATTTTGTATGCTATCCCATCTCCTGAAACATCTATCTCATCTATCTGTTTCATGCTCTTTGACACAGCTATAACTGGTTAGTTAGCCAATTGATGGCCTTGGTGTGTATGTGTGCGTGAGACAGCTTGCTAACAGAAACGTTACAAAGCTTTATAAAATAGGATACTGTGATCTGAAGCCCTGCATCAGGTATGGGAATCTCTCAGACAGTTCAGGCTGCATACATTGCCACAGGGAACCACAGAGGTTCATGACAATAACTCTTCCTCTTCCCCTACTTGTCTTTATATCAGCTCTATGAGGCCAAGAGAAAGACAGCATCTGGCCCAAGGTCACCTAGTGAATTTCATGGCTCAATGGGGGCTTGAACCTGAATCTCCCAAGTCACTATATAACACTCCAAGCATTACAAGTGCTGAGGACGAACAATAAGGATGCCAGAGTTGCTTCCAGGCTCTGCTTTTAAGCTTCCAAGAAGCATAAAACTGGCCACTTTTTGAAGAGCCTGGAAATAATTTATTAAAAAAAATTGTTACCTGCAATTCATTTTTTTAAAAAAAATTAAAATCCATTGTTTTAACTGTTAAAACACCAACAGTATTATTTCTCAGTGATGAACATATCTCATCATTTGAATTCATTATGGGCCATTCTAATAATATTGAATGCTTTTTAGCATTTTAATAGTTTCATAAATCAATTAACTGTTTGATTTAGTAAGTTTTCCTTCATAATTTAATATTAATGAATGAATAAGCTTCTAAAAATTTAACATTAACATGTTAACAAGCTAACACAAATGTTTTCAAGTCTGACATTTGAAGACAGAAAGTGTCAGTGCAGAGCAGGAATAGGAACTTTGCAGCCCTTCAGAAGTTGTGGAACTGTAACTCCCATCCCATCCCTAGCCAGTACAGTCAACGGTAGAGAATGCTGGGAGCTACAGTCCAACATCTGGGGAGGGCACCATTCTCATACTTGAACTACAAGGAGCTTAGCACTGTTCCATCAATTCTTATGTTCAACTTTAGACAACCGTTGCTTTTGCTAGTAACATCAACTGAGAGTCAAAGACTGGAAAGCAGATTCTTTTTTTCACTGCTGATGTAGCATAGTTAGATAGCCAGCCAGTAGGAGAACAGTTCATTGTATCTGTGTCCATGTTACACCCAACATGAAAACTTGACAGTAGACTAACGAGTGGCAATCGCACATTTCTTAAGAGGATTAAAATGACAAATTTCTTAGAATATTAAAATGTGTGGTGGAAAAATACTTGATTAAATACCAGTAAAGAGGTATAAGTCATCCAATTATAACATTTCAGATTCTTCACTTTCCTCCTGTTTTCCTAGACTGATTAGTCATATCATAACACAGCTCTGTAAAATTATCTGCCCCTGGCAAATACATATAATAAAATCAGCAGAGGGAACCAATGTGGTATAGATCTGTGATGTCTGAAAATAATCTTTCCTTGAACTGGTGTGATTATAATAATGCCTGTGCAAGATGGAACAACCCTGGAGCTACATTCCCAAATATGGGAATAGCAATGCCATCTGCTTTCGACAGAGAAAGAGGATGGGGCACACAAAGAGACCTTATCTGAAGCATAGGGGAGAACACTGGGTAGTGTGGTAGGTTTTTGTCCCTTGCTGGTCTTCTGAAATATTCATACCTGTTGTACTGAAAAGATAGCAAATTCTGGCACTGATTCCTTTTTGGCCACCCCTCTCCTCTCCTCCTACAAGAAAAATTTGAGCTCTGAGCTTTGATTTGTTTGACTCCTCTGTTTAACACTGAGGTGACAGTAAATATGCTATAAATGTGGCTTCTTGAGAGAGAACAGCATGCACCAATCTTTCTTTTTTGAAGACTGAGAGGAGTAGTGAAAACCCAGGCCATTTCCGCTCTACACTGTTACAGTGCTATTATTCCACTTTCAACATCCTGTGAAATCCTGGGGTTTGCAGTTTAGGGAGGGGCCTTTAGAATTCTCAGCCAGAGAGCTCTTTAGCTTCAGTGAACTACAAACACCAGAATTCCACAGGATGTTGAAAGTAGAATAATAGCACGATAACAGTGTAGGGCAGAAATGGTCCAAGAGAAGACAACATTTTCATACTGCGAAGGTAGGGGCTTAGCAGAGCTTGGGAATAATGATGACGACGACGACGATTATGATGATGATGATGATGATGATGATGATGATGATGATGATAATAATAATGGTGGTGGTGGTGGTGGTGTGATGATGATGAAGAAGAAGAAAATTGGGATAGCAATTCCCATAAATCACCAGAAAGCATTGAACATGTTGGCTGAGGTATTCTGGGATTTCTAATCCAAGGAGTAAGCTCAGCATGATACATTGCAATTCTTAAAATGCAAATAAAACTGACATACATGAAAGAACAAGAATCTGCCCAACTTATTTGTTGCTACACACACAACTATCTTGATGGCTATGACACCCCACCCCCAACCCCACTTTTTTGTTGCTACACACACAACTATCTTGATGGCTATGACACCCCATCCCCAACCCCACCTCAGTAAGTAGAGATTTTGAGAATGAAGTCATCCAATTGAAAGGCCATTCTGAGAACAGAATACATCCTTGCTTGCTTTGCCAAGTACTTTGCACCCACTTGGGCGCCTGATATAATTAAACTTAAACCCCTATCTTCCTGAGCATGTTCTTCTAGCATTTAGGCAGCCAGCATTCAGCATCCTTGGGTGCGTCTGACATGCAGCCGCCCTTATCCTCAGACAAATGACAAAGGATCCAAATCCACCATGTGCCTCCTTATTGGGGGCACATTTTGCAAGCCATGATTTATAGCCTAAGAGTGTGTCTTTCATCTTTCTAGTGAACAGTCGGCTTAAGCAGGCTTTCTGAACTACATCATTTTCTGGTCTAACAATCTGCCCCTAAATAAAAGCCAGCAAGGAAAGACATCATGTTGTAGGAATGCTGCAGAAGCGGCTGCATATACTGTTCCCTTTGTTGAATTTTCTTCCCTACCCCTCTTAATTCCATGAAATAAGGCCCAGTTCCAGGAGGCAAGGAAAAGACAGAGAGATCTTGCTTCTGTTTTCCTCCAGAGACCAAGAAATCAGATTTCAAAAATGTACTCAGTGGGTGTTTGGTGGGATAGGCTCTCTCACAGCTCAATTTTAGCTCTTGCTACTAAAAAGAAAGGGGGAGAAAGATGTCCCTGTGACCTATTTTCCATTCCCTCCTGCCGTCACTGCTATTCTGGCCAACCAGCTCTCCAAAAGGGGAGTTACGGTATATATTACTCTGTGCGTGTGTGTGTGTGTGCGTGTGCGCCTGTGCCTTCAAGTAACCTGTCCACTTATGGTGACCCCATAAATTTCATAGGTTTTTCTTGGGCAAGGAATACTCACCGGTGGTTTTGTCAGTACCATCCTCTGAAACACAGCCTATAGCACCTGGTATTCCTTGGCAGTCTCCCATCCAAGTACTAACCAGGGCTGATCCTGCTCAGTTCGTGAGATCAGATGGGATCTGGTATCCCACATATGGCTGTAGGATATGGCTAGATACCTTCCTCCCCCTTTAACAATGGTTGGAAATACTTTTCATCAACATCTACAAGTGGCAGTGTGCTACAGACTTTTCCATTGAGACTTGACAAAAAAAATAGGAATCAAATTTCCCATTTATTTAGGTGTCCCATAAAGGGTGAACAGCAGAACCAAGTTTAAAAGTCCATTCTGGATCCTAGAGAGGAAAAACACTGGAATGATCTATCTACACAGACAACAAAGAAAGCAGCAAAACTTGTTCAGGGTCATACCACTTTGTATGTATGGTACTGATTATATATTTTAATCCTTCTGTGCATACACACAAAACCACACAGACACACACACAAATCTAGCATGTCATGGGGGGAAAATCTGCATTAGCTCTTCTTCCCCAACATTTGATTTTTTACAAGGAGGAAAATTTTAATTCAAGAGGAAACAGTGACTTCCCCCTGCTACTCTGAAGTGGCATAGCCACAAACCGTTTACCAGGACAACAAGATGTATCAGGCTGCTGTTAGGAGCTGGAAATGAGAAAATACTAAGTGAATGAGGAAGTCAGGCAGCAGGGACATTGGATAGGAAATCTGCTGGACAAAGAGGAGGATGAGGCTTTTCAGAGTTGTAAACATTGTTGCATTATGAATTACCCCTATTCATGAAGTTTTGCAACTCTGAAAAACATGTGCAACTGGTTTTCACAAGGCACATGAGTTTTATGGAAAATTTCATCACTGGGTCATCCCTGCTTTCAGAGCACTCTTTATTGGTATCAGTGGAGTTTCACCACAGGTAAACACCGTACATGCAAAACAGTTGTTAATAATATACAAAAGAGATGAAGGACCTTGCAGCCTATCTCTACAACAGGGCTGGAGAAATATGTGGCCCTCCAGATGTTCGACAACAGCTCTCATAAAAGGAGATGATCACCTTTGCTGACATTTTGGTTAAATTTGTATCAGCTTGTCAAATTTTTGGCTAAACTGACACATCAGGTAAAATGTGAGAAAGGAGCCTATACTCGTGTAAGAAAAGAGCCTATAAGTAGCAGACAGGATTTCATGGAATTATCATTGCTGAAAAGTGGTTGTGACAAAGAGAGTTTCTGCAGTGTTGAAAAACTTCTGTAAATTCAATCATTGGCCATTTCCCCTATGCCTCAGACTGTTTCTCAGCTAAACTGATGTGTTTTCGTAGCTGCTAATGTTAAAATCTTCCCTAAGGGCACATAGGCCTGAACCTGCTATCTCAGCTGTTAAATAAAGACAGGATATTAAAAGAAACCACAACAAAACCCAAGAATCAGCAGCTTAAGGATGAAGACACGAGCCCTGCAGCTGTGGAACACACTTAAACCAACCTTCCAAAAATAAATCTCAAATTTGGGGAAATATGTATTTGCATGTGTGGGAGAAGGACATCTACAACTAAGCTTGACACCAAAGTCTTTGCAGATTGCCTTAGACCATACTTACCTTAAGCAGCTCCTTAAGGAAAATGAGATGTATCTTTTTTTCTGCACAAACGAACAACACTGCAATCTTGAAAAAACTTAGGCCTGATTCTCTACATGATCCTACAATATCTGTGGTTGTTTGTGCTGATTTCAAGCCGCACAGAGGTGAGGATGAAAAGGCTGGTTTTCAGTGTACACAGATTTTAATCACACCCTTGAGAGTGCCATGCAAGATCTGCTTGTGGTAGCATGCCAAAAATCAATGTTATATCAGATTCTGGGTGTACCAGAGGCCTGCATCCAACCATCCTCACATACGCTGCCAGCAGTGGGAATGCCGTAGAAGTTTTCAGCTGCCAGAACACCAATAGCTATAAGAGTCAGAACCTACCAATTAACCAAAGTGTTACTAGGCCCTTGTCAAAGGCTTCTACACACCCATCTAAAGCCATTTCTGTAACAGTTAAATGGGAGCCAGACAAAAATATGAGCTGTGAGAAAATCATGCTTGCCTCTGCAATGGGGAAAATGCTACATATGGGTAACGCATGGCTGAGCAATAAGTGGCCACCCAGCTGTTGTTGGGCTACAGCTTCCTGCATTCCTATTTACATTTATTGAAATATTTCCCCCTCCCCAAAAAATGCCCCCAAATGCCTTCTAGAGGGTATTAGGGCATTTCTGCATGTTTTTGCCAGTCTCTGCTTCAAAAACAAACAAACAAATAAACAGGGAGTAAACAGGAAACAACTTCTATTCACTTCCTGTTGTCAAAATGGCTCCTTCCTGAGCCTTACCTCTAGAGGGCCTTTGAGGGCAAAAATGTTTTCTGATTTTTTTATTTTTAGCAAGTGCAGTGGGGAGGGCGCAGTCTTCTAAGGTCTCTTAGGGGATTGATGTAACCCCTAACCTTTCATAGCTGCCCACCCCATGTTAAAAAAGGGCTTTAGGCAGAACAAAAGCTAGTGAATAACTCCAACAATTTCTATTCTTTTTCACTCCAACTTTCTCCCATACTTACAGATTGCCTATTGTAATTTTTGGAAGAAGAATATGGATTGTCCTGTAATTATTCAAACCAATGGAGGACAAAATTAACAGATATATTCCTCATGCCATTTGGATGGAACTTAGTGTGAGATAAAGAAGTCACTGAAAGCAGCTGTTTGATTCTTATTCATTCTCATAGACACACAAGATACTAAAACAGGAAATGAAGTTACATTATGTCTGGTCCACCCAAAATGTAAGCGTGTGGCCCACTGAGACGATATGGGAGCAAATAATGACCCACCACCCGTTTTCAGACATCTGCTCACTCTGTTCTAGCCCTTCTGCTCAAACATTGTTGCAAAGTTCAGTAAGAGAGCAAAGATGCTAGTGAACCTCTCTGGCATATATAGATATGAAATGTTATTTAAACGAAAGTACGATAAGTCCAAAGGGAAAGCAGAGTTCGAACTGGAGAAAGAAGTCAGTATATTAAAGCTAAAGCAAAATGGGAGGCAATCAAGAGAAAGATGAGGGACAGATGATGTGTGTATCCATGGAAGAAGTATGATAGGACAACATAAATGTGGAACATGAAGAAAGTTGGGCTAGAATGTCATGGGAAGCAGATGTGTGGAGAACCCAGGACAGATCCAAAGGGAAGCATCCAGCAATAGGTTCAGATGCCCCACATGTAGTTTAATTAGGAGCAAAGACCCTCAAACAAACAGAAGTGGAACCTTCTATCTGAGCAAGCATCCTTCAGCTGATTAGTTTTCTATAACATACCTGTTGAGCAGTTAGTGGCATTTGACAATTTCTGGTGAAAGTCTTCAAAACTACTCAGCTGATCTATACTCAAGATACCCAGACTCCATCAGCCTGGTCAGGGAGAGGAGAAAATAAGGTCCCTTCTCTCAAGACCTTCAGCTACAATGTTGGTGGAAATTCCAACAGACCATGACCCCAATGTGAGAAAAGATCCATGGTATTTCCCATTAAGTAACAGAAGGGGAAAGATCAAAGGCTTAGAACATGCTCTTTGGTGTGGATGCAGATGAGCTAAGTAACCTGAATCTCATACATATGTGTAGATAAGGTATATACAAATTCCCAAAGTTTGTTCAAAAATTAAAAAGATTTTATGCTGTAAAATCTATAATGTTTAGAATAAAAAAGTTACCTGCTCCCCTGAGTACAATTGGGAAATAATATTAATTCCCTTACACTCTATTCTGTTAACTTACTGTCCTAGGCACAGTTCACAACTTACAATTTTGTCTATAATTCAATTTGCCTTGCCATCAGAAGGAAAGCCTGTTTCCTAAACGGTGCTTCCAGAGTTTTCAAGGGAGTCTCCCCTAGATTGTTCCTGGAAGAATACCTGTGCACTCAACATCATCACCACCACACTGCTCTGTACTCCTCTGGCAAATTGCAGTTTGTCAGCACCTTTATGCCATTTCTGACTTGTACACAACTTTGTTAGCATTTCTCTTCTGAGCCAGTGTCTGCTTCATTTCAAGTTCTTGGCATCATCCTAAGGAAATTTTCAAGAATGTGCAAAAATGCAAGAACAGTTCTATTGTAAGCTGAAATTAGTTTAGGAATGGATTCTGAGTAGCCATCTGCTTAAGACACAGTTCTACTTGTGCTTATTTGCATTCATTAATAAATATCATGAAGGAGTTAGTTCCACTTTAGGTTCATGGGTTGGTCATTCATCTCAGAGCCCATTTGTGGAATATCTTCTTATGAAGAGTTATTCAGAAAATAGTGAGGGCACCTCCTAGGGAAACTTCTAAATTTCTCTGAAAGTTTATAGCACTATACTTCTACTGGCAACATCATAGAGAATCCTTGGATTTGCAATTTAGGGAGGGGCATTTAGAATTCTTTGCCAGGGAGCTCTAATGTCTCATCAAACTACAAACCTCAGCATTCCATAAAATGTTGCCATGGCAGAGAAAGTGGAATCATAGCACTATAATTACGCAGTATGAAAGGGCCCCAGGCTCTCCCTGTTACCATTCTAATAGTGTGCATAGAGATACAAAAATTTGGAACCGGGCCATTTCTCTGTTCCTCCCTAAGTGATGAACCTCTCCTCAGTGAGGGTAAATGAACTTAAAGTAAAAACTAACCAACTTGCTCATGAGTCACATCCAGCTGAATTGTGAAAAATTTCCTACAAGAATGAAGATGGTCCAATGTAATTATTAGATACGTATATATTCTGAAGTTACATGTGAATATTTGCAGTCATTAGACTCTGACTGGTTGTGTCTTCATGTGTTTATCCCATGTTTAAATACTCTTGGATAGCTGAATATGCAAGCTGTACATGCTGATGGCCTATAAAAGAGTGGACCATGTAAGCCTTCCAGATATCATTGGCCTTCAACTGCCAGCAGTGGCTGAACCAACATGGACAATAGTGAGAAATGCTGGGAGTTGCAGTTCAAAAACAAGTGCAGGGCTGCATTATTCCCATCCTCATCTACAGTACACATGTGCTTTTCTACATAAAAAAATAGCCACACAGTAAGCCCATCATGAGTGAAGAACCCTTTGTTTCTTGCAAGAATCTTGACCACATATGTGGTGGCAATCTAATGAGCCCCCTTTGAAATACAATCATAAGTGGGAAAGTGCCATGTCCCAAATGTGCAGATAAATCCAAGTGCGACTTGGAAGCAGGGTATATGCTGAGCTCACTGATGTGCTTTTTCTGTTGCCATATCAGCTCAGTCCAATGGCGGCAGTCTTGAGTGACTGCTTACTGCAGCAGCTGAAACAAAGGAAAATAAAGGAAACACCAGCTGCTGCTAAAAACAATAATCCTACTAATGTGAAATCTTTAACCATCAAGACATGCGATGATTCCTGCAAAAAGGCTTGACCATTCCATTGTAACAGTTTCCTTCCCCATTACTCTTCTCCTTAGGACATGGCCTTTCTAAGAATAGAAGCTGGCACACACACACACACACACACACACCAAGTTTTTGGCCCCAGAAAGAAAGTGAAGTTAAAATAATGGGGGAATTCCATGAAATGTAGGCTGTGGTCCAAGTCTTCTCTGTGACTCACTGTGTTCAAAGAGGCTAAGGAATGTATTTGCCATCATCTTCCTCACACAAGCCTTAAAAGAGAGAGAGATTTGTCCTAATCAACACAAGAGGAAAATTAAGGGCATGTAGCAATGGAGGAGAGGGCCTCGTCTGTGAAGAGCCACTGTGGTGCAGTGGTTGGAATGTTGGACTAGGATTCAGGGAGATCAGAGTTCAAATCCCTGCTCAGCCATGGAAGCCCACTGGGCAATCTGGGCTGCATTATTCCCATCCTCTCTCTCAACCGAGGTGGAAGGCAATGACAAAACCCCTCTAAACAAATCGTGCTAACAAAATCCCATGACCCAACAAAATCAGCAATGACTTGAAGACACATAACAACAAACCAATGGAAAACTCCTCATGCTAGTAATTAGAAGGTCCCAGAGAGCTCTGCCATCCTTCTCTTTTAAATAGATTTTCTGTGATAAGGAAAAAAAAAAGCCACAATATCATGGAGGGATTACAAATGGAAGAAGAAATTATCTGGAGCCCTCATGAAAGTAGGTGAACGAGGCAAGGTGTGATAAAAGCATAACTGGGAACCTCTCCAATATGGGGGACAAATCCTTCTAAAAGATAACTTTCTTGCAGTGCTATTTACTTAATTAACCAATTTCCTTCATGGTTATCAAAGCCAAGATGATTTCACATCCTTGTCACACCATTTCTGAGTCCTTACCAATCAATAAAGGCTCCTTGTCTGTCTAGTACAATCTTTTTAACCTAAAATCATTATGAACAAGCTATGGCCTGGCCTATTTTTTTCAAATGACCAAGGAAAGAAAGAGACAGAAAGGAAAGGAAAGGAATTGAATAAGAAAACACATTTTTAATTACTTAGAAACAGTGCCCCCTTCACTTTACTGGAAGAGTCTGTTGGCTATTGCAGCATGACAACAAAAAGTACATGGTTGTTAAGAATGTGCGCAAACTTGACTAATGGCATGTCCCTTGTGGGTTGAATTTAATTGGTTGGGTTTTAAATAGTTCAAGTGAATTGGCTCCTGCACAATGAAATGCGTATCTCTGAAGGTAGATCAGCCTCATATATCTAAATAATCATTGGTAAGCCACCATGAAAAGAAAGGGAGAACAGACTGCACAGTCTGATATGTTACAGAGACACTAATTTTTGCTGAGAGATAAAGATGAAAGATACATAATAATCTTCCTCTAGGAGGTTTTCACAATGGCCAGCCAGGGATAAAATTCAAATTGCAAAACTCAGCAAAGTCTTTACCATTTGTTTACACTAAGCTGAAAAATTATCCTGTGGTTTTAAAAATAACTTTAGCAACTTAATATGTTAACTGTTGATAGGTCATCTGCCTTGTCATCCTGCAAAGCATTATTTTCCATTTGTATTTAAATTAGTGCACATCTTATCTGTGATATTTACAGAACACACAGTGGGAAATATCTGCATAGCCTGAATTATTCAACTTTTAACTATTACAGATTGGAGAAGATCCAAGTTTACAGCTTGAATTGACCATCCTATTAAAATGTACATAATACATGCCTTTCCCCTTTGTAACCCATTCCACTTCATTTTGCTTTTTGAGTATCATGTGAATATGCAAGAGTATCCTAACCGATTAAGAAGGCAAAGAAGCAAACCCCACACTTAATTCCAGGCATCTGAAAATGATCCAACACAAAGCAAAAATTAAACATTTTCAATACAGAAGCACGAGAAAATCTTGATGTGACATAAATAAGCTTTAAACAACTCGAACTCAAGTCACAAAGCAGACTATTAAAATATTCTGCTGCACATCCACAGTTTGAAAGTGTACAGAGGGCTCCATTTGGGTTTTTTGGTATCATTCACTGTAGGATGGTGTCCATATATTTTCTATTCAGCCTGATAGCAGCAGAACTCTGTGATACTTGATCTTAGTTTTATCTTTTTCTTTGGGGATGGAGTTAGCAGTTAAAGGCTTGCCAATGAGGTGAATGCAAGGTTTCCTGTGAATAACATTACTCTTATTCCTTTTTAAGAGAGAGTCAATGCATGCACAGTATAGGAGTTGTAATTACCGTATCTCAGCAGTGATTAAGGCTATTAAGGTGCATTTTGCTAGCTCTCCTATCTGGAATGACTCACCAGACTGCTGTGCATTCATTGTACTATGGCTTCCTGGTGCACTAAAGCCTGTCAAACACCTTTGGTATAAAATGCACCCTGTAGACAGAATCCTTTCTTTAAAAGACAATTCAAGCTTTTGTTTGTGGTACGTATACTAGTGAATGGTTCCAGACTGACAGCTCTGGAGGCTGATGCATACCCTGTGAAATTCAGTTGTATAACAGTCACTGCTTGTAGTTTCCAAGCAGTGTCTCATGCTTATCTTGACAAAAAAGGGCTACCAATAAAGAACAAAAAGAAAAGCCAGTTTATACCAGATCATGGGCTTTTCACTGATTTTACCATCCTAAGCAACATATTTTAGCAAGCATGCAGACAGTTCACAGAAATTAAAGACACAATCACTTCTTAAAAGTCACCAGTGACTAATAGCTTCCTGAAGATGCAAGCTGTGTCCCCATCTTTACTCTAGCATCTCTATTTGATAAACTTCATCCACAACAGAAAGGCTTATATACCTCTGTCATCTTCCAGCATGACAGACGCCATTACCCAGAAAAACACCCTTCTGCATTCTACGTTAGACCAACTGTTTCCCAAGGAAAAGAATAAAGAGAGACAAAACTGACATCAGAAATGGCAATATTCAGAAACTGCTAAGGGAACATTTCACCCTCTCAGGAAACGTTTACTGACTTCAACATGGCCATTCTTGAGCAACGGAATTTCCAAGTGAGAAGAAAATGAGGAACTATTTGGTTGTAGCTCATCAAGAGGATCAACTCTAGCTCGTGAAGCTTCAATTGAGATAAGAAATTTTAATTACACTACATGTTCTAATTCACTTATCCACACCAGCATGTTTGTACTATTAGCAACAAGTCTTTTGTGTGTATGTGTATGTGTGTCACAGAGCGAGAGAGGGAGAGAGAAAGAGAAAGAGGCCACCGGTAATAATTGTTACTATCCTCATTTTCTGAATTTCATTCCAATTTGCTCTTGCTGTTTACTTCCTCCCCCTCCCATGTGTCTATTACTTTGCAGCTCAAGATAATACATCATTCACCTCCTGAAGTGGACTCTAATCCAAGAAAGCTTATGCCATCATAAATGTGCTTGTCTTTAAGCAGCCACAAAATTCTTCTCTTTTTACTACAAAAGCTAACACATTAAGACTACAACAGAACTATGTATCTTGAGAAACTCCTGATCAACCAATAAATAATTTGTTCATTTTTGCTGTTAGTCATCTTTTGATGTTAAGCATGATTCCAAGATAATAATGATTCAGAGCACTTTTGGCAATAACCTCTGTGAAAGCAGGTGAATAAACAGCTCTTGTGGGCATGAAGCAAAATGCTGTGGTGGTGTTGAGAGACACTACACAGCACTGAGTTGTACTATCTCCAGTTTAACTGAATTTATATTTTCTTCTTCTGTTGTTCATGTGCCAGGAAAATATCATGCATCTTTCATGTTCCAGCCTATGCTAGGTTGTTCCTATGAATATGTGGATGTGGTTTTATTTCTATGTTACTTTAGAAACCTTCCTGCTTCACCATGTTCAGACATCTCAATAGCCAAGAATAAATTAAGGGTATATGGGAAATTTCTAAAATACACACATAACTCTCAATGATGAGGATTCGATGATATAGTGGGCCTGAAAATGGCTCCCAGAAGAATTTCAGGCTGAAAGTTCAATCAAATTTTCAGTCCTACAGTACTGCAAACACACTCTCATAGTCTTAGAACCAGAGTAAATTCAGCCTGTAATATGTTCTACAATGCAATCAACACAAATTATATTTTCCCCATGTATTTTTTGATGAGTCAGTCTTGTGAATGCAATGACATTTCCATAATGTGATTAATATGCCCCACGTAAACATTAAGGATTTTATCTAATTGTATCATGGTAAAACAAAGCATCAAACCCTCACAAAAGTACTCCAATATGACAAAATCTGGGGTGGGGGAATCAGTCTTGTTTGATGCTAGTACATTAAACATGACCCTTAACATTGAGAAACTTCAGAAGAACTGGTAAAATTATCTTCTTTCTAGGAAAATGCAAACATATGGTACTGTAGACACATTGTCCACAATTCAACAAGAATTAAGCACTCAGTTGCTCTTGAGTCTATTTATTCCAGCAGGGTCAAAGGTGCCCACCTCTCTTAGATTACAGCCTTTGTTCTTTAACAATATATATTTATTTCACTTTAAATTTAGCCTCTTGTTTTAGCCTGAAACTGCAAAGTGTCTCTGAAAGGTCACCCATGTCTTTTCTGACACCATGTTCCATTTGTTCTATTTTGGATTACTTACTTATTACTGTTATTACCTATGATTTATTCTGGCCTGGTATTGTTTGTCAAATATTTCCCTTTTTAAAGGCAGACACTGGCTTGGGAAAGCATTGAGCTCAAAGGGTGATAGTAAGAGCGGCAGTAACAAAAAGAGATAGAGCTCTACAGAAAACAGGAGGAGGAGAATGAAACTGAGATGTACAAAGCCCGGGTACATGAGACTTTTATAGATAGCAGACTCCCTGCTGGTTGCTTTGATACGTGGTAAGCATTTCCTATAGAGATGAGGTCAAATATTGAAGATCACAAAAGCTGCCAGGTTCATGATTTCTAGGATGACAATGATATCCAAGAATAGTCCCATTCTCCTCCAAAGACCAGCCAGGTCTCAAATGTTAAAGAAAAGGAAACCAAAGTGGAATAAAGAAAATATATTCACTTCAAAAGGCATACAGGAGCACACTCATTCCTGAAAAGAAGAGAAATATGTGTTGTTTTATGACCCTGTTGCATCTCAAAATGAACAGCATCTAAGCTACAGAGACAGAAGTTGTTGACCATAGTCATCAGCAACTGGTGTATGGTAAGATTCTAATTACCACATAACAGGATGATAAAGTTGACTTTATATCTTATGTGCCCACTGTAAGAACTGTTCCCCTATGTATTCATTCCATGGTGTGTTTATAATATTTAAAAGTCCATGATAACCACTGTGGCAGAGCAGTTCTGGAATTGCCACAAGCTAACTGGCCATACAATCACACATTTGCAGATTTCTAAATGTTATGAGGGCATTGTGGGTGAACCTATGGGAAAGCCTGTTAAAGGAATGGCAGATGCCTAGCTATGCTGGAGGGTGGGAAAAGAAGGCCTACCTTAGAATGAGTCATTGACCTATAGGCACTTTGACATCTTGCCTCATTAGTGTTAAGTGATCGCTGTGGAAAATTCCCAGTATATTCATGGGAATACAGGTGAATGGGAATGCTTACCTGTACTCAAAGAGACAGGTGTTAAAAAAAAAAAAGGAGTTTCACTTAACAATCTATTATTCTCTCATTTTCCCATTACACATGGCTTTGAACTTCTTTCTGTCAGTTTCACGCAAACTTATTTTAAAAAAATCACCTTTTGATCAGTGGAGATGTTAAAATAGTTTATTTCCCTCACACTTTGTGCTGATGTTCTTTCTGTTTGATAGGGTTGTTTATACCCTTTCTCTTGCCACCAGAGAAGGAAATGAAATGACACCTAAACACCAAACTGATAATTAGCAATGTTCTTGTTATATGAGCACACATTCCTTCAGGCCTTTAATTATGAGGTGGGCCCCTCTGCTCTAACTTGTTTCCTTCCAGGATAAGAAAGCCCTTCAGGCTGCAATCCAGTACCCACTTACTTATGAACAAGCGCTACTGAACTGAAGAGGACTTACTTTTGAGTAAACTTGTACAGGACAGCATGGCCAGTTAGTGAAAATACTTCTGTTTAATTTGCACATCTTCCAGCTCAGAAGCATAAATAGATTTGCAATATATTTTATTGTTAGTCTCAAAAGCCAACACAATTCTTGTTTGCATCAATAGGAGTATAGTGTCTAGATTGAGGGAGGTGATGGTACCATTCCATTCTGCATTGGTTAGACTTCATTTGGAATACTGTGTCCAGTTCTGGATACTTCAATTCAAGGAGGACACTGACAAGCTGGAATGCGTCCAGAGGAGGGTGACCAAAATGGTGAAGGGTTTGGAAGCCATGCCCTGTGAGGAACGGCTTAGGGAGTTGGGTATGTTTAGTCTGCAGAAGAGAAGGTTAAGAGGGGACATGATAGGCGTGTTTAAATATTTGAAAGGATGTCATGTTGAGGAGGGAGTGGGCTTGTTTTCCACTGTTCTAGAGACTAGGACAAGCAGCAATGGATTCAAGCTGCAGGAAAGGAGATTCCACCTGAACCCCAGGAAGAACTTTCTGACAGTCAGAGCTGTCCACCAGTGGAATATGCTGCCTCAGAGCGTGCTAGAGTCGCCTTCTTTGGAGGTTTTTAAGCAGAAGCTGGATGGCCATCTGTTGGGAATGCTTTGATGTATGTTCCTGCATAGCAGGGGGTTGGTTGGACTGGATACCCCCTGGGGTTTCTTCCAACTCTATGATTCCATGATTCTATGAAAAAGTGCTACAAGATCCCTTTACATACTGATCCAGACTAACATGGCTATGATTTGAATTCTTCATATACAGAACCCAATGTAGCAGTCTACCTATGCATGTACACTAATATATACATGGCCACAGGAGATGAAACATGCTAGGAGAAACCAGGTGCACATTATAACAGTTTAGAACCAAATATCAAATATTCCACCTGCTTTTAATTGAAAAATGTATCTCTAGTCTTTTTCTAGTCTAATGTATCTCTAGTCTTTTAAAATTATCATTATTTATTATTTTAAATTGATTTGGTTGTAAGCTACTTTGAGATCTTTGGACATATGGCAGGATATAAATAGTTTTATTAATACAACATAAAATAAATAAATGCTTTTGAGAGGGCGGCAATGCAAACAGTTTTTTTTAAAAAAGTGCTACTTTGGCTTATATCCAATTGGTAGTCCTAATGCAGACTCAATAAATCAATGAAAGTCACATAAGTGTTGATTTACCAAATTCCCACTGATTCAATGAATCCATTCTACTCAGAATTAACACTTGGATTTAGGCCTAGATTGGTAACTAACTACTTTGGCAGGTTTTAGAATGAAAAGCTAATTACCTTTTAAAAGTAATTTTCCAATCTCTGGTACCCATATATGAAGATAGATATTCAGTCTCAAAGCCACGCTTTTAGAACAGGAACTTCATTCTGAGGAACTTTTAGATTCGGTTGTCAAATTCAAAGAGAAGCTGAAAAGTTATGACACAATTCTTAAATCATAACAAGGATCCTTATAAACTCACATGGACTGAAGATAAGGAAATGAACAAGACACTCTGGATTAAATTTGCTGGATTGTACCTGACCTCCCTTTATGCCTAGAACCTTTAAAAGGCATAATATAAAATGATATAATTGCTGATACTTGGCTCAGACAAGAATATTGGAGACATAGATCTTCACCATTGTTTTCTTCAAAAATAGTCTTTTAGACCGCAATGCTGCCCTTTTGTCAGTCTGTGTTTTTACCATTTGTTATCTCTTTCACGTGTGTTGTTTTCCCTTCACTATTAAATGAAAACACTTGTCACTCTCCCTATCACAGAAAATTTCCAATAAGCATCTGTGACACACATAAACACATTTGACACAGAAACCACAATGTTTGTCCTATCAGCAAAAGAATCATGTTTTCCTACTCAGAGTGCTAGGAAAATGTGATATCTCTTCAAAAGAACCAGAACCTCATAAAAAAAGTATGGATTGTGAGTACCAAACAGCTCTTGACTATGTACTTACTGCACAGAACTCCACTCGTTCAAGGGCATTATGAAATGTTAAAAAACAGTTAAGGCACATTTAATGACCAATAAACATCTATTCCTGTTTGGGAAGGATGGAGTGTGATTGTTTGTTTAACAAACTAATGAGACATGGGAGTTATTTCCAGTGGTAGTTGGGGGCTTTCAAGTCACCAGGACAATAAAACCTCTCCAGCTTTTAGTAAAAACTTTCAATGTTTTTTGAATTTGAAGTGTTCATTCATTGCGCTTGACCAATTTTATGCATAGGGTTCAGCATCTTGTTTAGCTTCATGTTTGGAGCAAAACCCAGAGTTGATTCCCTACTCTATGACATGTAATCTACCAGCTGCCTCTGTTTGGCCTCTCCACTTTCTTCCTCATTCCTTTAAAAAAAATACAGAAAAAAGAAGAGGTACTTGGAATTATGACATTTGACTTCTGACTTTCTTTCTCATTGCCTGGCTGTCTTCTCAGCACAGGCTTAATACTACAGTTCTCAGTGGAGATGGCTTAAAGCCCTCTCCCAGTGATAGTGCTCCATACAGCAAGAAAAATTATTAAAAGCAGAGTATGGAAGTGTTACAAACAACAATATTATAACAAATAATATTACCTATAACACCTCAATTTTGGCATGTGGATATTACTAATATCGTTACTTTTTAAAAGCAATATAACAACTGGTAATGTCATTAACATCAAGAAGAGGTCATTTTTGAAGATTTTCAGCTTTTTTTTTATTTAAAGGGATTTTTTAGTTAATAAAAAGCAACAAACAACCTCTTTTCTTAAAAAACTGTAAGAAGTAACAAATTACTTTCCTAAAGTGAAGTTCCAGGCTGTTTGAAAGTGCCACACTGCATAAATAGTCCCCACTGCTTATAGTGTGTTGCAAATACTTAAATGCAAATAGCCTTTCCACCCCCTCATTATATTAAAACTATAGATGAAGTGAATTTACCCTGGAGCAGTCTTTTCCAACTCAGCGCTCTCCAGATATTTCACACTATAATTTCCATCATCTCTGACCATCAGTCATGCTGGCTGAAACTTACAGCAGTAGATCAAAACATGTTGAACATGCCAGGTTAGGAAAGGCTGTGATAGACCACTGATGTATCACTGCCAAAGTTGTTCAAAAATGTTGTTCAAAGCACATCTAGGAAAGGACATTCTGTGGTGAAACTATATGAGCATCTCTACATTCTGTACAAGCTGCATTAATGAGGCCTCCAGATATAGGTCCTGTCTCGCAGAGGTCCTGTCTCACAGAGCATTTAATATATGATGAATTAAATCTATATAAAAAGGATAAAACTTGATTATGTGGATAGCGTCATTACACAGTTGAGTCAATAGATGACATTAAACTTTGTTCAATCCGGCACCAAGAATTTCCTGCTAGTTTTTCTCTTGTCAGAGAGAGAAGATAGTTTTTGTCTAGCTTCCACACTGATATAGAAAACTCTCAGACTTTCCAGAACACTCACACATTGTTCCCTTTACCAGAGAAGAATAGTCACAACTGTCAGAGTCTCTACCAGTGTGTGAGAATTGGCTTTACGATTTTGTTTCAAAAGCATACCATAGATTCCCAAATAAATATTTATGGCACCATCACAATGCCCTTGCAATTACCAACTCTTACTAAAGAGACTATATCAAGGCAACTGCTTGAAACCGCTTACACTATGCAAGGTATGTGAATAATTTGAAAATGTATACAAAAAGTGTTTCTGCAATGTGAGAAGAATCTAAGTGGCTAGGAAGCATACGTCCTACCATCTGGTCTATTTAATCTCAAAGAAACACCCTGGCAATTTAGTTCCACCTTTAGTCTTTGCTCCTTGAAGTCATACGCTAGCTATAGATTTAAAATAAAAGCATCAACACACTGCTTATGAAATGTTAGCATTTCACACCCATGGGAACTTTGCCCCATCCTTCCTCACCTGTCAATAAAGTTCAACTTCTCAGCTCTTCTGAAGAATTAAAAAGAACTGGGACTGACGCTTCCTTGAAGATTTCTATTTCATACAAATTATGTGCATTTGTAGGTGTAAACAAGGCAATTTGCCTTATGATTAACTCAGACCACCCTCACTCCTGTGAGTAACCAGCTACATACTCCACTGAGGGAGGTGTACTGAGGTGGATACTTGCACAACCAGCAAGATTCCACATTCCCTCGTCAGACCAGATTGCCTACAGGAACTCCAAAGTGCCTGGATAAGATGTGCCAATGAGGTCACTAAATCTCGTCTTCTAATGGCAAGGAGTGTCTGTGTGATACCGAAATAGTGTAACTAGCTGGGTTTTCAACAGAAAATCTATTTTGGGAACTGGGCGGAGGAGGACTCCTTAACCTTCACTCCGGGAAAGAATTATTGTAGATGATCTCACTCAGTGGCTATCAGTGTCTGGTGGCTGAAAGATACCTTATGCTCTTGGAGTTCTGATCCCTCGTGCATCTGCCATGTTAGCTAATTAAAGAAGCAGGGCCTGCACTTTCTCCTTCTTCTTACCAATCTCTGTTCCTGCATTGAGCATGGTTGATACAGGACAGTCCTTTTGATCTAATACTTGTTTACAAGCTAAGATGAAAGAATCACTCAAAAAAATAATCCACAAGAGGTGAGGAAAATAAAATAACTTTAACCAGAGATTTTCAGTACAATTCAGTACAGGTGGGTGAGAGGAAATAAACTAACTGTGAGCCTTAGGACTCACAGATTATATTTGCAAGATATTAAGTTCTGAAACAGAACAGATTCTTCTGAGGAAGGACAAAACCAGGCGCAGCACCCACAGAGCCAAGCTTCTGGATTAGGTCTCCACTGACTCTCTAGAAAACATCATGGCGGGGAGACTTAAGCAAGAAGGGTCAACAGAATAAGAGAGAACCTTAGCCACTCCCACCAGCACTTCATTTTTGAACCTGCTTTTAAAAAAAAGCAAAAGACATTCCCCCCTCCCAGGAGACAGACATTGCTTTGGTCAGACCTTGCCTGGAATACCGTGTCCAATTCTGGGCATCACAGTTCAGGAAGCATATCGACAAGCTGGAACATGTCCAGAGGAGGGTGACCAAAATGGTGAAGGGTCTGGAAACCATGACCTATGAGTAGAGGCTTACACAGCTTGGTATGTTTAGCCTATAGAAGATAAGATTAAGAGGCGACATAAAAACTTGGGCCCTTTCCTCACGTAACCTGCTCGCAGAGGTGGGGGGTGCCGTTCACGCAAGCAGCCTCTTGCGCGAGACACTCGCATCGCTCCTCCGTTCTCCTACAGCTGGGTTGCTGGTTGCGCGGCTGTCGTGCAAACGCCCCGCCCCTTCCTTCTGCAGTGCAGCCTGGGAGCTCTAGGCTGCGCTGGGGGAGGAAGTGCAACCAGCCTGGCTCACCCGACGCACCGCAGGGCAGGTAAGTGCATGAGGGCCCCAGGAGCATTGCGCGACCACGCAGTATTTTCGGCTTAGAGCTTTAGGCTCGTGTCGTCGTACGGACCGCCACTCCCATTTACGCGATGCTCAAGGGGCTCTCTCGCAAAAGAAACTGCGTGCGAAAAGGGCCTATGTTTAAATATTTGCAGGGATGTCATATGGAAGATGGAACAAGCCTTTTTTCTGCTGCTGCAGGGAGTAGGACACAAAGCAATGGCTTCAAACTTCAGGAAAAGAGATTCCATCTAAACACTACGACAAACTTCCTAACAGTAAGAGCAGTTTGACAATGGAATGCACTACCTCACAGTGTGATGGAGTCCCCTTCTTTGGAGTTTTTTAAACAGAGTCTGGATGGCCTTCTGTCAGAAATGCTTTGATGGTATATTCCTGCATGGGATGGGACTGGACTCGATGTCCCTTGTGGTCTCTTCCAACTCACTGATTCTATGATTCTATGGCAGACACATGGAGAAATGTTTCCTTCCTCTGCTATGCTTCATTTTTTATTCTCTTTGGCTGGGTTATGTTATTCTTAGGTTTACTCAATGATGTCATCAATAGGTGGAGGAAAGGTAGACTTTTATCCTATCTTGCTCTTCCAAGAAAATGGGAGTCCGTTATTAGATGCTGAAGAACTGTTTCCATAACAGACTTCCCTTAAGAAAATGAAAACTATCTTTCACCAAAAAAACAAAAAAACAAAAGATTTCTGTCACAAGCCATTTACGCACTAGATTGTTATAGTGCTATTATTCTACTTTTAATATCCTATGGAATTCTGGGATTTGCAGTTTCAGGAGGGGCCAGCTGGCCTCTCCCTAAACTGCAAACCCCAAGATTCCATAAGATGTTGAAAGTGGAATAATAGCACTATAACAGTCTAGTGCGGAAATGGCCACAGTTCCAACTGACTGCTGCTATGTCCAAAAGTTTCTATGATACATCTGTAGCCAACATCATACTGATGAACTAAAATAAGATATGCTACTACTAATCCTTATTGTCATCAGTTTAGGAGCTCCAAGGGCCCTTCTGTATGTCTGTCTCTCTACTATTTATTATTGGTTGCACTGGCCGGGAGTGTCTCTGTGATTGCTAAACAGTTCCAGAGGTCAAAACTGAATCCCAGACCATTTTTTAGATCTACAAGCATAGGCATTTGCACAATTTATTACTCTCTTATCCAAACAATAATTATCTGTGCTATGTAGTCATGTAACTCAGGTTTCTTCTTCTTCCCCATGACAACCAGGGGACCATCCCTTCCCTGCCTTCCATGGATATTGTAACACAGAAGTGGCCCATACTTAGCTTACCCAGACCTTGCAGGAATTAAACCAGCATTTAATGGCCGCTGCTGGGAGATGAATTTGGTAATCCAGTTTATCCTGACTATACTGGGTGGAGATTTGTTTGTATCCAGGCAGAGCTGTTCTATATCTCGGGATCATATTGCATCATTATAGTTTTTATGGCATATTACAACTCTCTCAATGCCTGCTCTATGGTATTTTTACATTGCCCACCCAGACACACACCATACCACAAAACTTGTTTTGGTTTCTGTGTGATCCTTTTACAAGTGGTATATTAAATTACAGTGGCAGAATCCAAATTATGTGTTTGTCCAAGTGAATTTTATTAGTTATTGCATACCTAATTTGCTGTGATAGTTTAAGCCAGCTGTTAAACAAGCAGGCCTTTACCTTAATATATGTCTCTGAAATCCATCTTGAGACCATAATTTATTTTACAAATATCTATGTTACTGAATAGTAGCGAATAGTGATATCACTGAATATAGAGTATAATTCTACTTTTGTTGAGATTCCAGAGGATTTATCAATTTTGGTACTTATCTAAAAAGGTGGCTTATTGTAACTGTACCAAAAAATGTGATAAGAAAATTAAAAAAAAAAAAAAATCTAAGCCTTGACTAACTTGAAACAAAAATCAGATCTGTTGAGTGAAGATCTAAATGCCACACTGAATTTTTGACTGAAGTGAGGTAACTAATAAACATAGGTAGCCAAAGAATCTGTCTCCTACAACGTAAGTAAATCCAATTCCTTTGGTAAAAAAGAATAGCCAGATAATCTAAAACCAGCAGCTGGTTAACTTCCACTGTTAATCGCTGAGTTTTAAGATGATAGCTAATGTTGCCATTAAAGGTAGCCACTATATTATAGACAATGGCTCAGATAATTCCCAGCCACTGGCAGTGATATGTGGCACTTTGGGGTCCCCATCCCCTGCAGTACTGACTAGAGGAAGAGTGGGAATCGTATAGCTCTCCAGATGTTGTTGAACTGCAATTTTCAGCATTCCTCACCACTGGCTATGCCAGCTACACTTGTGGAGAGCATCAATTTGATAACATCTAGAGAGCTGAATGATTCCGACCCCTGGACCAGAGGATGCACTAAACTTATTCTAAAAGACAATGAACACCAAACAATGTCATCTGTCCATCATGCTGTAGAACCCTTGGAATCTACAGCATGGAAGGGATACAGATGCAGTACTTGGGTGTATTTCACCTCTGAATATATACAATTACCAGATGAATTAATATATGCCTAAATTTATTTTACCTCAGAATGTGAGGAAGTACGGGCATCTATCTGAGACCTGAAAGGACACTTTTCTCCAAAATTCCAACATGGTGCAGAAGCCGGGAACAGCCAAGTTGAAGGACATATATGCACCACAGCTTCTGTGGTGATCTGTACATTGCACAGGCACATGCCCTGCCCCCAATTTCCTCATCAGGATGGATTGCTACAGCTGCCACACCAAGTTCCAGCTGGCACTGGGCCATTTGTGGTGTGCCAGGAACATTGCAAATATGGTCTTTGGGTTAAAACAAGTTGAGCACTAAGTGCAAAGCACACTTCATAAGTGTTCTGGTGCAACCCTCACAACAGAAAGATATACAATGCAGTGCTGTGCTTGTTTACATGGAAGTAAGTTCTACTGTGATCAAGGGGACTTATCCCCCTTGTTAGAGCATAGTCAATCCTTCATGTTTGTGGGTTTGACTTTCACAGATTTGATTATTTGTGAGTTTTTTCAACCCCTGCACTCAGGTACTTTTCTGGGAAAACCTTCATTTGCAGTGAGGACGCAACCCTTTAAAAAATCCACCTTTGGTCCTCCTCCTCCTTCACCAGCCGCTGCCTGGCCATTTAAGGATGGCTTACAGTCCAATCTGTCCGCACCAAAAATCCTTTCCCATTGTCCCACCTCCCATACACACCTGAGGAAGAAGATGAGAAAGAGAGAGAAAGTACAAGGGCCATCATTCCAACTCCTCCTTCTCTTCCTTTTCCCTGACCTGGTTTGGACCCTGGCTACCCATTCTCCCCACCATGCCTCAGCCCTTCCTCCCCCTCTACACATTTTGATATTTGCAATTTTTCCACTTTTGTGAGGATCTTGTGCTCTTAATCCTAGCAAATATGGAGGGCGAACTATATTTGGAATCACAATCTCAGCATGTGAAACTATTGCTATGGCTTTTGTTATTTATGGTATTTCTATCCTGAAGTTCCTCATAGAAGCTCAGGGTAGCACAATGTTAAAATGGTCTATTGTACTATAGCATTGGTTGTACATGGGAAGGATCAAGTCTAAAATAAAATGAAACGGGTAAATTCCCTTCTGTCAGGGTGAGCAATCTGTGGTCCTGCAGAGGTTGTAGGACTGCAACTCTCCCCATTGTTTACCATTGGCTATACTGGATAGAGTTGATAGGAGTTGCAGCCCCACATATGAAGGTTCACAACATGCCTGCTCCTGTTTAATATCACCCGTGCCTTTTATACTGCAGATACCCATTCATATCTCATCTAGACAAATAAACCTATGGATGAAGAAACTGTCAGACTCTACATCATCCTTGGCAGGAAGAACCTCCAGCAGGTAAGAAGTACCTCAACTTTGTGTTGTGGTTTGAGCATTGGACTGTGATTCTGGAGACCAGAGTTCAAATCCTCACTTGGCCATAGAAAACCATTGGGTAACCATGGCAAGTCGTACTCTTCCACCTGCAAATCAAGGCAAAGGCAAACTCCCTCTGAACAAATCCTGATAAGAAAATCCTGCTGTTTACTGATTGGCTGCCTCCAGGTCTTTTGGACTACACTTTGCATCATTCCACACAAGTGTAGTCAAAATATATCTGGAACTTAGTTGGGGAAGGTTGTTCTGTACTGAATGGAAGAGGTTCTTCAGGGTTTCAGACACTGAAGTCTTTTCTAGCTCTGCTTAGACATTTGGGGCCAAATGGGACCTTCTGTATGCAATGCATGTGCTTCATCACTACTGCTATCATTTTACTCTCACTCTCTCTCTCTTCCCCCCTCCACACACATTTTCCTCCAAACGTCAGTTCTCACTTTGCCCAACAAACTGAGATCAGTATCCATTGTGAATTCATTGGTTATATCTTGCTTATGGGACAGGTGACCTAAATAGCATTTCAGGCTCTATGGGCAATTGATGTTGTTGCATAATGGCATGGACATTACTCCATAAATCAGGTGATAGCCATTAGGTTGCCCTCCATATTATAGTAATGGGATATGTAGTAGGTTTTGAATTAGCGGCTTGCTTGTAACAAAGGTGTGGGAACCAGAGACCGTTAGGTAAACAAAAGGCTAGGAATATACTGATAAGCACTGCCAGGCTTTCACAGCTTCAAGGTCTCTTGTGAGCAGGAGGGAAATGTCTTGGTATTTTATGCTTTTGAATTTACTAATTGCCTTTAGTTCCTTCACTGAAGTCCTGCACGATGTATCTCACTCAAAATAGTGTTTATGCACTGTACTATTTGTGTGTGTGGATTCAGTTCCTGACAGTAACAGTTCCTGTTTCTCATTGAAAATGCACAGAAGACAGATAACGAAAGGTTAGAATTCACAATTACCCTCTGTGCTTCTCCAGAAATGAACCATGAACATGCTGTATTCATCTTGATTTTGGAAGCTAAGGAAAATCAAACTTGGTTAGTACTTGAATGGAAGACCACATGCGACCCATTCACACCCTTCAATTACAGCGCTATTATTCCACTTTAGCTGACATGGTTCCATTCTATGGAATTCTGGGATTTGTAGCTTATGGAGGGATATTTAGAATTCTTTGCCAGAGAGTTTTTCTAGTGCTTTTGACCAAACTATATACCCAAGCATTCCTTGGGGTGCAGACACAGCAGATTACTTGGAATTATAGCACTATAACAGTGGTTCTTAACCTTTTCTTTATCAGTGACCCCCTGTAAATATAATTTGTTGCTGGGGACTCCCAAGACTTAAGATTTAAATATTTAAATTAAATGTGCAAATATTTATGTATTTATTTGTTGAGGTTTTTGGAGACTAGCATTCAAATCCCTGTTCAGACACTGGGTAGTCTTGGGCAAGTCACAATCTCTCAGCCTCAGAGGAAAGCAAAGGGAAATCCCTTCTGAACAAATCTTGCCCAAAAAACTCCTGCTGTGATAGGCTCACCTTAGGATTGCCATAAGTCAGAAGTGACTTGAAGGCACACAACAATAAAGTGCTCCTGACAGGGAGAGGTTCTTTCCAGCCATCATGCCTCTCCCCACTGAAAAATGACTTATGGCAATCCTAAGGCAAACCTATCATGAGGGTTTTCTTGGCAAGATTTGTTGCCATTGCCTTGCTCTGAGGCTGAGAGAATGTGACTTGCCTGAAGTCACCCAGTGGATTTCCATAGCCGAGTGGGGATTCAAACCCTGGTCTCCAGAGTCATAGTTTGGGTGTGCGCACACACCTGCTGCCGCGCCCCTTTCATCAGAGAAGTGGCAGCAGGGGGTGTGAGTGCAGAGGAATACAGTGGAAGGCATGTGTATACACCTAAACTGTTCCCTTGTTGGCAAACAAGAGAGCAGTTTGGATACGTGCACATGCCTGCTGTCAGGGACATGGTAGCAGGGGGTGTGGGTGCAGAAGAACATGGCAGAAGGCATGTGTGTGTGCCCAAACTGCTCTTTCATTGGCAAACAAGGTAGCAGTTTCAGCATCTGCACCTCCTGTCACTGCTGCTGCTGTTGGTGTCCAGCAGCAGGATTTGGCAAATCCCCAGGGAGGGCTCCATGGACCTCCAGTGGTCCGCGGACCCCAGCATAAGAAACACTATGCTATAACCTTGTTGTATAAATGAGCCTCAATAACACCACGGATCTTCAGGTCCTGCCTTAAATAAATCTATAAATCCACTGCTGCTAGTCAGACCATAGTCCTCACTTCATACAAGGTGATTTCCTATGTGCCTAAGAATGCCCTTTCTTCAATGGCTACATTCTTTCAAAGCAGACACAAGGGAACAGGATGCTTCAGAGGGAATACTTGGAACAGTTCCTTTCTGGGATTTCAACTTGCAGGATCCCCCTAGCCAGCATGAATTCTAGGAGCTAATAACCAAAAAATGGGGAATTTGTTTCCATTTTTTTAGTTATTCTAATTTTGCTCCTTGTATTACAGTTAATTCAATGCGCTATTCAATTATGGTAGACTCTCATCTTGTAACACTGATTGTTTGTGAAACAGAAAAGCAGAATATAGCATGTTTAGTTTTCAAAAAACAGTAAAAGCAAAATAATACAAAACACTTGTCTATATATAAAAGTTGGGATTAAAGCATTTCAGAAAAAAATCAGGGATAAGTACCCAGGAGACAAAAATAATATAAATAATAAAATAGATAAAATAAATAATAAATAAGATAAAATCTAATTTCTGTTTCTGTGTGTTCCAGTTCCTCCTACCTATCATTATATTTCATGTAAACTTTAGTTCAGCTATGGGAAACAGATTGAAGATACCACTTCAAATAACTTCTATTTTTCATGCAAGACTCATTGCCCAGATACAGGCTCCAAGCCAGCTATCAGGTGCTTTGGTGAAGACTAAATATGATAATTAATATTATAAATATAAATAAAAATAAATAAATAAACTCTGGTGCACAAAAATATAGGTCAAGCAGAGTAATTACAATTACCCAAGCTAATTTTTGGGCTACATGAATCTAGGCCAAACTGGACAAGATACAGGAGATAAGGGTTGCCAGATTGCTCTGGGGGCTAGGTTTTATCTGGATTCAAGACATTCCACCTGAAGTAGAGAGTTTTAAACCTTTGTTCTTCTTGCACTGCTGCCCTGATCCAATTTGTGGCTCCTTACTTCAGCATTACATCTAGTTTGATCTTGAACTAGGACTTAAAGGTGGGCCTCCCACATCCAGATTGGACAAGCCACCCTATAAACATCACAAGAGGAGTCCAAAGGGACTACTTCATCCATCCTTTGCCCCTATAAGCCTTTTTGGCAATATTTATTTCATTTATTTGTTATCCTTATATTCCAGTTTCCCAGTAAGAAGTTCACACCTCTCCATTCTTATCCCTGCAACAACCCTGCAAGACAGATTAGAATGAAAGATAGTACGTGGTCCATTGTTACTCATCAAGCATCATGGCTGAATAGAAATCTGGACATTGGTTTGCTCAGTGCTAAACAAAAAGACTATAACTAAAATATCGCACTGGCTAACATGAAGAGTGCAGTTGCACATTTTTAAACGAGATTTTTGCTGAAGCCTCATAAGTAGAGAAGTATAAATCTAGTGCTTTTCTTTATCTGAACAACTTTAGGGTTTGTTTGCTTTGAGAAGCTTTGAACTACACAGAAGCTAAAACTAGGCTTATCAAATGGCTTCTGAAATAGAAACCTGCAGGAAACATACATATGGGCTTAAGAATCCACCTCCCCCATTTCCCCCCTGATGAGAATAATGGTATATATAAAACAGAAGAGAGAAAAAAGCACCTCAAAAAGAAGTTAATTACTCCACTGCCCCAAAGAACTCTATGCAATCCTATCCATGCAAGCTCAGAAAGAGAGTTCAGTGGGATTATATCCAAGTATGTCTGCACAGGACTACAAACTCAATCAATGGTAGTGAAACTTTGGCCCTCCAGATGTTTTGGTTCACAACTCCCATCAACCCCAGCTGGCATGGTCTCTTATAAGGGATGGTGGGAACTGTACTCTAAAATATCAAGATAGGATGTTCTCCTCAACTGGCTTAAATTAAGCTTATTTACAGATTTCTGGCCTAGGGTATGACATGACATTTTTGTCCTCCCAGTTCAAAGACTGAAAAACAGTCACAAACATTGCAAGTGCCATTTTTTTAAATGGAGTTTAGTCTTAGAAACTGGATGTTTTTCCCTATCAGATTTGTTTTCTGTAATCTGGAAAATTCAGGATTCTCTTGCTTCCTGATCTTGTGACAATTAGTCAAAACACTCTGCTCTAGCATCAATTTACTTTCCATGGCTTTGGAAGCATGATTTCTTAATTAACTGTGACACCCTCTGCTGGCTGGCTCAACGAGAGCTAAAAGGAAAAAACAGTGCAGAGTCACAGACACCAATGGAATGGTTTTGTGCCATGTTCTCTTTTACAGACACCAGAAGAAATTTGCCGGTTTTACATGACAATCTTGTAATGCATATAATTGTTCGGCATCTATCACCCATTTAGGGCAGTGAACATCTTGCAGGCAGGGCTGGACTGCTTCTGCTCATGATGGTCAAAAAGAAGCATAAGAAACTCCTCCTCAGGCTGCTTTCATCTGGAGTGCTACTATGTTTCCAGAATATCTTCCTTTTTTTTTGGTCTATACAGTGAGAATCAACACAGAAAGGCAGAAGCACAGTGGAGCACCCAAAGGCATAATTTCAGATAGATACTTATCTGACAGTTTCCATGTTTAGTTTATAAACCACCCTGGAAGCGAAAAATAAAATAAACAAGTAACGTTTCCACAGTCTGCTGCATGCCAGGGCCGTACTGTGCACCAGCCCTTAGGATCATGCACGTTATATTTTCAAGTTTTTCTCAGATTCTGCAAGGTCCTACAAAATATATCAGCGCATCTCAGCAATTCTGGGAGCTGTGGTTCAAAACAGTACTTTTCCATACCCCTTTCTTCCAACCTGATGCCCTACAGATGCACCAGACTACAAATGGCACTACCTTCAACCCATCACCTTGTGAGAGATGATGGAGTTTACAGTCAACACATCTGGGGGGTCCTACGTTGGGAAAGGCTGAAAATAGGAAACTACATTTTAGCAACTTGGGAGGTATAAAAGCCAGTGAGCTGTGAGCCTGTAAGAGCTTTACTTCATTGTATATGATACATTATTGGCTAACAGGCAATAAGGCCAACAGGTATTTCACATGGGCATTTACTGAGGGAGTTTGGCAGGGGAGGCCTGGAGTGCTGTTTCAGTGCCTGCTTAGGACTATTGGATATGGATGTTGAAGGAGCTGCAGCAGTCACCTACAACAGCTGTGGTATGTTTGTGTTCTTGCCAGAAGATGTGGGTAGCTACACTTGCAGCAAGTGCTAACTGGTTGCCCCTGTTGGAGGAGAAGGGCCAGCAATTTGAGGCCCATTTGTCAACTCTCCAGCATATTAGGGAGTATGAGGTTTTCTTGGACAGATCAGAACAGACTGTCCTGGATGAGGAACACACAGCAGATGTTCCTGAAGAGGAGGTCGATCAGTTCCCCAAAACAGAAGGTAGACATTTGAGAAGTATGATACACAGAAGTAGATGGCCCAGGGATCTTTCTGTTAGTTTGGAGCTACATAATGGATTTGAAGCTCTCTCCTTTATGAGTAAAGATGAGCAAATACCCAGGGGACCTTGGAAGATTCAGTGCATGGATTGACCCCTCCCAATCCCCAAAAGAGGCATGGGGTGGTAGTAGGGGATTCCCTGCTGAGGGGAATAAAAGCAGTGGTTTGTGGACCTGACAGGATATCTTGTGAGATGTGTTTTCTCCCTGGGAAAAATGTGTGAAGTAACATAGCAGCTGACAAAACCAGTCAAACCCACAGACCATTACCACTTCCTTTTCATCCACATGGGAACTAAAGAAATTGCAAGGCACAGCCTTCAAGAGATCATGAGGGATTACAAGAGTCTGAGGAGGAAGCTGAAAGACCTTAGTTGTCACTTCGGCTCTTCTCCCAATTGAAGGACACAACCTAGGAAGGGAGAATAAAATAGCAGTGGTGAACACTTGCTCTGCAGAGGGTGCTACCAGGAATGGTTTGACTTCTTGGACCATGGTCTATGGTTTCATGAAGATGGACTTCTGGCAAGTGATGAGTTGCACCTCCCAGCAGTTGGCAGGAAGGATTTTGCCAAGAGTCTCACAAACCTAATAAGAAGGGCTTTAAACTGAGTTACGGCGGGGGAGGGGGAGGGAGACATTATTTTTTAAGGAAGGAGTTCATCAAGTGCTGGAGATACTACAGACCCCAAGCCAGACGATGATGGAACAGCTATTTTAGATCTGATCCTAACCAACACGATGACCTGGCTAAAGCGGTGGAAGTGGCTGGATCCTTAGGTGAAAGTGACCATGTTATCCTGGAGTTTATTACACAGCCAAAAGGGGAAGCCAAGCATAGTCAGACATGCATTTTAGATTTTAAGACAGCTGATTTCAGTAAACTTAGGGAAATACTGGGAGTGATCCCATGGTCAGGAATACTAAAAGAGAAGGGAGTTAATGATGGATAGAAGTTTCTTACAAGTGAGATACTGAAGGCACAATTTCTTGGACATGGAGCAGTGGCTTCAAACTTCAGGAAAAGAGATTCCATCTAAAAATTAGGAAGAACTTCCTGATATTAAGAGCAGCTTGACAGTAGAATGTGCTGCCTCAGAGTGTGGTAGAATCTCCTTCTTTGGAGGTTTTTAAACAGAGGCTAAATGGCCATCTGTCAGGAATACTTTAATTGTGTATTCCTGCAAGGGGTGGGGGGTTGGACTTGATGGCTCTTCTGGTCTTCCAGCTCTATGATTCTATGACTCTACATATTATAGCAGTGTAATACTGACTGACAAGCAGAATATATCTTGCCAGCCCTACCTGGCAATCAAGTGATGTCCTGAAGCATCAACTGCATTCCAGTTGTTTCCAACTTATCATGACTCCATCACGGGGTTTTCTTTGCAAGATTTCTTCAGAGGAGCTTTGGCACTGCCGTCCTCTGAGGCTGATGGATTGTGATTTGCCCAAGGTCACTCAGTGGGTTTCCATGGCCAAGTGGGGATGTGACCCTTTGTCTCCAGAGTCCTAGCCCAACACCCAAACCACTACAACATGCCGGTATCAATGTTCATGAACTAACCGGTGCTGGTGAGGCTGTGTGGCTGTAGACAATGTTCAGTGTTTTTGACTGAAAGTTATTAAGTTCTGTGCTTCATCAAAACACTTTAAAAATGGGTTTCAATGAATTAATTCCTTCTCCTTGGTGCCAGGATTCTTCTATCTGATCTACTTGTGTTGGATTCATTTCATCTCCTTTTTTCAACACTGTGGAAAAGCCATTTATCACAATGCCCTTTGTGAAGTCACTGAGATGTTAGCCAATAAATAGACCTACATTTGTTACACGATACTACACAATACAGCAGCTACCCTAATATAGCTATAATATACATACAATACCCTAACATAATAATAACTTTAGAAATATATCTAAGACAATAGTTGAAATGTTTGTATCTCTTTCCCTTGCTCCTTTCCTCTATAATCCTCTTGCAAATATTTACTCTTACATGTGTAGACTCTCTATATCTTTAGGTAAGTTACATTTAAGAAATGATTTGACATACTGTGACAAACATATGCAGAAAAATATGGGGAGGATTTCTACTAACTCTGAGAAAGCTACATATTCACAAATGGCAATGACTACCAATAGTTCACTAATTGAAGATCCAGCTAGACAAGGTGTGGGAGGGGATGTCTGTGACAGGACCCTATTCCCCCCACCCCCACCCTTAATGAAGCCAACAAGGACCAAACTAGATCAAGACTGAAGCACTGCAGGAGAAGTACTGCATTTTTTTCTCAGCTGAAATCACTTTCCTGAAAATTCTGTTTTCTCTTACAAGAGAAAATGTTACTGCGTTTTTTGCCCAACATTTTTTAAAATTTATTTTTATAAAAACATACATATTGTTAAAAACATAACATAAGATTACTTAGTAACATCACTATTCCATACTATATACAAAATATATATTTTTATATTTTTCGTAATGAAAAATTCCTCATTTTTAACTCCAGTATTTTTTTTACTTGAGAGCTTGTTATAGTTTACATTACCTTGACTTCCATTGTCATTTACCCAGAATCATTTCCCACGCTATTGCTTTATACATATGAAACTCCCTTATTCCCCTGTATAACTTCTATGTTGATTGTACACTTCCTTGTCATTTTCAATGTCAACAGATACTTTTTCTATTCTTATTCTATACTTTCCAGTATAAATCCATCTCCTTCTATCAGTTATATATAATAATTTATATCTTAGTCTTTTTATCCTTGTTTTAAATTCATAACTACATTATTCAATACCAGAATCGTCTTCAGTATCAATTTTCATCTCCATACCCATATCTTTTCATGTATTCCATTATTTGATGCCAATCTTTTTCTACCTGGTGAATTTGTTTCCCTTTTAAATAATTTGAGAAGAAATCAAACTGCTTCAATTCCAATATTTTTAAAATCCATTGTTCTATATCAGGAACAGCTGGCATTTTCCAAAATCTTGCGAATACCATTCTAGCAGATGTTATTAAGTAGAGTAAAACTCTTTTATTTTTCTGTTGGAAGTTTTTGTTGAACATGAATGTCATATTTAGTAGAAAAAATTCTGGCATCATGGGGAAAGACACATTGAATATTTCTCTTATAACTTGGTATATTTTTAACCAATATTTCTTCGTAATTGAACATGTCCACCATATATGGAAAAATGTACTCACGTTGTCCTTGCACTTCCAACATTTGTTATTTCCTGTGTGGTACATTTTTTCTATTCTTTCTGGAGTGAGGTGATATCTATCCATCATTTTAATGAAGTTTTCTTTTAGATCTTGAGAACTAGTAAATTCTGCTGTATCTTTCCAAGCCATTTCCCAATGTTTGAAGGCAATTTCATGCTGGACATTCCTTGCCCATTTTGTCATTACGTCTTTTACTGACTCATCTTCTAAGTTCCAATTTATAAAATATTTATAGAAGTGGGAGACCTTTTGTTTTGTTTTAAAAAATATTATTGTTTCCAATTCATTGTATGACTTTTGTGATGTAATTCCCTGCAATTTTTGATCCATTTTGAATCTCTCTTTCAATTGTAGGTATGGGAACCAATTAATTTTTATACCTTCTTTTTCAAGCTCTTCACGTGTTTGTATCGTGGTCCCTTCCCGATTATCATGAATTATCAAGTCTTTCTATCTTATCCAATCTTGATTCATATCTCTCCATTTTCCAAGGAAAGCTTCTTGAGGGGGAAGCCAAAGTGGTATTTTATTATAAGTTTTTTTCTTGACATTCTTCAAGATTCTAATTAATGATTTTCTTAAACAGTGATTCCCAAAGTCTTTATCAATCTTTTCTTTATCGTACCACAAGTACGCATGGAAACCGAATCTCATATTTGTACCCTCAATTGTTAACAGTCTTGCATCATTCAGAGTAATCCAATCTTGGATCCATGTCATAGCATTAGCGTAGTAATATAATTTAAGATCTGGTAGGCCACAACCTCCTTTTGTTATGTGATCTGTTAACAGCATCCATATTATTCTGGGTTTTTTTTCCTTCCCATATGAATTTTGATAATTCTTTTTCCCAGACCTTGAAAGGTTTGTCATTTACTATAATTGGTAAATTCTGAAACAGGAAATTCAACTTAGGTAGAACGTTCATTTTGATTGCAGCGATTCTTTCCATTAGTGACAGATTGAAATTAGTCCATCTTTTCAGATCTTTAACTGTTTGTCTCCAAGTTTTATTATAGTTGTTGTCAAACAAATCTTTATTACTTTCTGCAAACCAAATTCCTAGATATTTAATTTTCTTCTAGATGCTAATCTCTGTTAACTTCAATATTTCCTCTTTTTCCATTCGTCTCAAATTCTTTACCATAATATATGATTTTTTAAATTTATTTTTAATCCTGAAGCATCTCCAAACTTCTTTATTTCATCGATCAATTCCTTAATTCCCACCATAGGCTCTTCGATAAACAAAACAAGGTCGTCCACAAAGGCTCTTAACTTGTACTCGTGGTCTTTTATTTTAATTCCTTTTATTGCCGTATGTGAACATATATTATTGTTTAATATCTCCAGTACTGCTATAAATAGCAATGGGGACAACGGACAGCCTTGCCTCGTTCCTTTAGTTATTTTTATTTCTTCTGTAAGCTCACCATTCACAATTAGCTTTAATTTTTGTTCCTTGTAGATAGTTCCTATCCATCCAGCAAAGTTTAAACCACAATTCATTCCTTTTAAAGCTTCTAACATGAATGTCCATCTTACTTTGTCGAACGCTTTTTCAGCATCTAGAAACAATACAGCTAATTGTTTTTCAATTCTTTTATCAAAATGTTCTATCACATTCAGTAAAATTCTGGTGTTGTTTTTTAAATAATGATTAGGTAGGAAACCATTTTGATCTAAATGTATCATATTTTGTAGTATCTTCTTAAATCTTGCTGCCAATATCATAGTAAAGATCTTATACTCTATGTTTAACAGGGATATAGGTCTGTAATTTTCTGGTAACATGTGGTCTTTTCCTTCTTTTGGTATCAGTGTGATGTCTGCGTACTTCCAAGATTCTGGGATACCTCTGAGCCATATTTCGTTAATTGTTTTAATTAACGGTTCAGTTATTTCTGCCTCAAAGGTCTTGTAGAAACTTGCAGTGTACCCATCGGGACCGGGAGCCTTGGACGTTTTCAAATTTTTTATAGCTTCTACAACCTCCACACTTGTAATATTCACATTTAATACTTCTTTGTATGCGTCAGGTATTTTTGGAATTTCTTGTTTATCCAGGTATTTCTTTGGTTTTTTTATCTTCTATTTCTTGCGTTGTATCTTTTCCATATAAATGGGCGCAATATCTTTGAAAAATCTTCTTAATTTGATCTTGCTCAGTAATTTCCTTTTGTCCTTTTTTCATCTTGACAATTCTTCTTTTTTCTCTCTCTTTCCTGAGTTTGTAAGATAACCATTTTCCCGGTTTATTATAACGTTCAAATTGATTCGATCGGCAATATTTCATTTTCCTCTCTATGTCTATCGTATTTTCTGAAGCAATTTGGTCTTGTATGAATTTTATTTCCTGTCTTAGTTTATGGTCTCCTACATTACTTTGGAATTTCTTCTCTTTTTCTTTTAGTAATTCCATTGGGTTTGTTAGTCATTGTTCTTTCAGTCTCTTCTTGTGTGCTCCTGCTTTTATCAAATGTCCTCTAAAAACAGCCTTTCCAGCGTCCCAGACTGTTTTCATGGCCATTTCTGGATTTATGCTTTCTTCATAATATTTTTTAACAATATCTTTCAAGTTTTTCACTAATTCATTATCTTTTAGAAGATTTTCATTGAGTTTTCAGTTGTATTGTTCCCGCTGTCTCAGTTGAAGCTGCAAAAGAATAGGATTATGGTCTGAAGTAGTTTTTGGAAGAATTTCCATGTCCAGAGTGTACGTATGTAATGTCTTTGATATTAAGAAAAGATCTATTGTGGACATGGAGTTGTGCCTGTCTGAATAAAAGGTATATCCTTTTTCAGAGCCATGCTTGAAGGTCCAGACGTCTAAAAGTGCTAGCTGGTCCATCATCTGAAAGGAATTTTGTGGTAATTTTCCTTGTAATTTTTTGATGATTTTGGTACTTGATCTATCCTCTAATGAATTCAAGACTCCATTCATATCACCAAGAATTAGGACATTGTCTTGTAAATTTTCACTTGTATAACTGGCAATCTGTTTCCTTATTTTTGAGTAAAATTTTCCTTTGTTCCTTTGTGGTGCATATACTCCAACCATTAATAGTATTAATTCTTGCAGATGTACTTCTAACATTATGTAATGGCCCTCCGGATTGGCGAAAACTTCTTTAACCAAATATTTGTTATTGATATAAATCACTACTCCTCTTTTTTTCTTTGTGTATGGTGCAGTGTAACATTGTCCCAACTTTGGATTCTTAAGATATTTTGTATCATTATGAGCAATATGTTTGCCCAGCATTTTAAACAGCCCTTTTCAGAGGGCTCCAGGTGATCTGGCCTTCATCCAGTTTGGCCCAGAGGTTATATGCATTCAGTCAAGGTATCAGATTGTATTTTTTTAAATGTCATGGACCTGATCCCAAAAAGCTAAAGTCTCCCCAGCCCTCCTTTCAAAGTCTATTAAAAAAAAAAGGCAGCAAGAATTAGGAAAGGTGACTCTTTCTGAGTACAACACCTGTAGAGTCTTTCATAGCATGTGATGTGTTTCACATATTGAGCTGACCTACACTGATCAGAGGGTTCTTTTTTTAAAAAAAAAAGTTATAGCTTCAAGACCCCCAAAAGAAATTACTTATCTCCAGAGCTACAAATCTTTAAAAGTATTTCCTCTGACAAAAGTAACAAAATGTTTATTTTTCATTACTTAAATCTGAATGCTGCAAGTCTCCGATTTGTGGTACAAAATAGATTCTTCTTCAATCTACATTGCTGTCGCCTCAGCATCCAGTATGGAGGACAAGACAAAGAACAGGTCAATATTCAAACCAAGTATCATCACCATCATCATCATCATCATCATCATCATCATCATCATTTTCTTTTTTGTCCTGCCTTTCTCCTGATAATGGTACTCAAGGAGGTTAACAATACATTTTAAAATAATACAAATTAAAAACAACACAAAAGCATTAATAAAATTATAAGTAAATGATTTAAAACATTTAAATCATTTATGAAGTTAAAACATTAAATATTAAAAATATTAAAATGCATTAAAAGTCTATATACAAACTGTAAAAACAGAACTGCACAGCATTAAAAACCAAAGCCTGGTTACCGTATAAAAGTATGATGGCACAAATATGTTTTCACCGGCTGATGGAAGGAGAACAAGGACAGGGCCATTCTGGCCTCTCTAGGGAGGGAGTTCCAAGTCTAGGAGCTGCCACTGAGAAGGCCCTGTCCCTTGTTCCTGCCATGAGAGTCTGGGAAAGTGCTGGGAGAGAGAGAAGGACTTCTTCAGACAACCTTAGAGCTCTAATAGGCTCATAAAGGGAAATATAGCCCTTCAAATAACCTGGACCCCATGCCATATAGAGATTAATAGATCAAAACCAGCATTTAGTACTCCCTGTCCACACCCCCTTGCAGTGGTAGTCGGTTGCTCCCTTATCAGGGAGATATTGACTCTCCTTTGCATTTTGTGTGCTTTAAATGAGCTATATAAGGTGTGGATCCTTATTCCAAAAATAGATTCAGCACCTTGGATAGCTTCTTTAAAGTCCACATTAAAACTCAGAACAGATTCACAGTTCCCATGTCATGCAAGCCACTAGCTGTCAGTATCCCCACAATGACTATAAAAAGTATAAAGAAGTTAGAGTTGCACTGTGAAAGGGGTGCACTTATTTGCTTGTTAACTGAGAAAAGAAATCATTACACATAGTTATATGTGAACAGTTACTTCTAAGCTCTAAATTATACATAAGAAAGCCTGGACAGAAAACTTGAAAAAATTAAGAAAAAAAGGTTTCTTTTTCTCCAGAAAGAATGAAACTTGGAAAAAAAAAAACTGGGGAAAAAAAACTGAAGAAAAAACAACAACCTAATTATGGAACATTTTCTTTTAGAGCAATGCATAAAATGTTTAAGACAAGGGTTTGCATTTTTATGCTCTCAAAATTGCTTCTAAAGATTTAGCAACAGGAAGACTTTTATGTAAGATAATGCACAGTATGTAATCATTGCAGTTCCTGCTATTGGTTCCTTTTCTCTGTTCTTTTTGTAGGAATCAGTGCTTTATGTCTGCTTGACACTATGGAGAAGTAGTGAATAATTTTCCTTGTTTTAATAAGGCCGATGGTTATTTCTCTTCTTATTTTTTGCCTGCTCAAAGAAGTTCCTTAGATGTTCAGGAGCTTACTGCTCCATTCATAACAACATGATTAACAACAAAATAATTTTTTTTTTAAAAAAAGAAACATTCAACTTGTAATTATATTCTGAATAAACTGTTCTTTTAATATACCAAACAGGATAATTTGATGCAAAACAAAGTAATAGCTAAACTACTTGACTTTATAAAAGCAGCAAAGTGACTTACAATCCATAAAGGGTAGTAATACCACATTGTCAATTTTCTGAAAATTTCATTTCTTTCCCCCATCCTCCCCTCCCCCCGCCAAAAAAACCTTGCATTTTCCCCATGGCTTCAAAATTTCTGCAATTTGACAAGTGGTCAACTGTCTAGTTTGAGAAGGAGTGAAAGTCCAAGAAAGACTTAGAGATATTTACCAACCTTGTTAATCAAGATCACTTAATTACTGATGCCAGCACACATCTAGCTTTCTGCATGAATAGCTGTATCATGAAGGTGTGGCCTCTCCACCCAACGCCTTTGAAAAGGTCCTACTCCTAACTACAGTACCTATGAAATTATGTAGAAATCTTGTCACCTGGCCATGCAGTGGCACAAGATGGAAGCATATGGAAAACACCACATTATTAGCAGTGCATTTGGTCCATTTGGAGTTGTACCCATTTCAGCCACGGGTTTACTATCCAATAGTGATTTGCCTTAAGACTGCCATAGCCTCAGGATCTTGTAGCACCAGTATCTGTTAGCACCAACCCCACGTGCCTTGTAAGGATCTGATTTAAAGTGGTACCATATTCCTTGTCACCTTTTCAGTCAATTGGGTGGGTAATGATTGCCACTGACTTGTGTTTAAGGTGCTAAGATGCATAGCAATTGGGGGAGTGCTGGGGATTTCATTCCATGTGTTGCTATAGTATTATGTTTATTGTCTTTGTCCCTGACTGTATATGTTGATGTTCTGCCCTTTGGTGAAAAGGGCATTATAAATAAAAGTTGTCTGAAGCTCAATCGTGGGGCTAGATTTTTGCTAACATAAGCCAGAGACACTCTCCCCATCTCCCTCTAGTTTTGGCAGTTGCTCTGACTCATTGGCCTGTGTGGGAGTTATTAGTAACTTTGTAACCTCACAAAGTAGGGCTAACTCTTTCACAATGATGATCTTAGTCACTACCAGACAAAGGCTGTTAATGACAGTCATTGGACTTGAGGTTCTTTATATAGCTGAAGTTGAGCAAACATTTACATTAGTCCTTTGTATCAGACACGGGTGGGTTTGATTGTAATCATGTTCAAAATGGCAAAAACAAAACAAGCCAGCCCAGGGAAATGAGTCTGAAACTGTTGGCCTGCCTCAAGGCCCATAAGTGAGTATCTCTCTCTCTTTCTCTGTTCTTTTGCTAAAATATCTCTACCACTAGCAGACAGCGTGACTAATCTAGGTCACTCTCTGTTGGTAATGGACTTGGTATGAATGTTGGGAAAGTAACTTAACAGCCCTGCAGTAAAAACACAGAAGGATTGGTGGCTGCCTTTTTTTCCTATCACAAGATGAATTCCCACTGACCTTGGGTCAAAATCCCCTAGAACTGCGAAACAGCTGTAAAAGAAAGTCTGTGCTCATATTAAATTATTCTGCTACAGCACAATGGGCAATTCTATCTTGATAGATTTCACCACAGATCTAGATCTCACCCTAGAGATGAGACTCACAAGACATTAAAAAAAAAAAACTCTCTATACAGGAAATCAGCAGTAATGGAAAAGAATATGACTTTCTACTGTGACACATCCCTGCACTGATTAAAAGAGCCGTATAATGGCAGGGATAATTCAGAACTCTGAATTGCATGATTTCAGTGGCGCACAATTTTAGATGCTGACTGTGCTGTGGAAGTAAGCTCACTATATCCTGGACATACATACAAACCTTTCCTGTAGGACTGAGGACCTTTCCACATTAACTGTTATAGTGCTATTATTCCACTTTCAGCATCCTGTGGAATTCTGGGGTGTGTAGTTTACTGAGGCTAAAAATCTCTCTGACTGAGAATTCTAAATGCCCCTCCCTAAACTGCAAGCCCCAGGATTCCATAGGATGTTAAAAGCAGAATAATAGCTCTATAACAGTACAGTGCGGAAAGACCCTGAATTTGAGGGGAAAACGTCCTACTGCATTTCAGCAAAAGTCATACTAGTTGCTGCCTGGCTGGCCTTAACGTTTTAAGAGCAGACAAAAACAGGCAGTCCTCCTGAAAAAAAACTGGAAGAGACCACACTGGATACAGAACTTGTATGTGTATCATCACAAGGGCCTAATAAATACACTAACAGCATGAGATCTTGTGTGATCTTGGAAGCTAAGCAGGGTCAACCCTGGTTAGTACTTGGATGGCAGCCTGCCAACGAACACCACATGCTGTAGGCTATATTTCAGAGAAAGGAACTCGAAAAACTGCCTCAGAGTATTCCTTGCCTAAGAAGACCCTAAGAAAGGCAAACTGAAGACCTATATACATAGGCACAAATATGCCTAAATGGATGAATTCTCTGATCACACAATGTATACAACTTATGTCAAGGGGAGGAAGATCTGTAGCTGAAGGGTGCAATGGGTGGTGGTAATAAGAAAGGAGACATGTGCCAGAATTCTAGGGGACAGAGCTTCAATTTACCATCCTACAGATTGTCACCCCTCCCCTGAGTGGCAGTATCCAATCTGTATTCAAACAGAATCCAAATATGTACAGCAATACATACCAAATGAGACTTACTTTGCATCACTTTAGCTGGCTAAAAGATTTATGATGCAGGATATTTTATTATCTCTTTGTGTGCCTCGGCTGCAATGTTTAAAATAATGCTGTGTTTGTCTCTGTAGAATTGTTGGCATTTGCTTGCACACAGGTATACACCTAATTTTCAAGTCAAGGACACTGCACAAATTCAAGGTAATTGGTTGTCACAGCACCCTGCCCAGAGTAGGATCTGCAGTGCAGGATGCAACTACAGCATCTTTGATAGACTCACAGGTTTGTTTCACATTCAAACAGTTCTTGCTATTAGGAAGTCTCTCTTAAAGTTTGGCCAGATTCTGTGCCCTTGCCATTTCACTCCTGCTTGAGCAGCAGTACTATTCCCAGTAGTATTGTTGTTTATTTAGTGCAACGTTCTTAGTCATGATTCTCTTAGAACCTCCTATCCAGATTTTCGTTCATCCTGGCAAATGTAATCTGTCTCCTCAATGAATAAACTTAAAGGAATTTACAATTACTACATTTCCCACATAGAACAAGTAATAGAATGCACTCCAGTCTTGCCTGTTGCATACAGCTGTTTACAACCATCACATCTAATAATCATTTGCAATGGACGGTGATGGATAGACGCTTTCTCTTTATGTGTCAACTCTTACAGGAAACAAAGTAAGCCTGCACAAACACATCCAAAATAAATTCAGTACACTATTAAAACCTTCCAGATTACAGCAGCAATTTCCAATCGGGAAAGAAAGAAAGAAAGAAAGAAAGAAAGAAAGAAAGAAAGAAAGAAAGAATCTAAGAGAAAAGTAAGTGGGGGAGTCAAACTGAAGGCCCATTTCACAAATTTATTTTCATTGGGGTCAAGTCCTCATATGGTAATTTTCCCATCCCATTTTCAAGTGGTGAGCAATTTTTTCTGTAGTAAACCACTACTGAAAAATAAAGGAAAAGCTACCACGATCAGCAGTCTTAGACAGGTAGAAAGGACAGAATTTCCATTTTTGAAAGATCTTCATATGGCTTTATGATCCTCAGATTTAAAGGAAAGTAGCATGTCCCCAAGCTATGTACTCAAAGCAATGTCCAATGAAACTTAGTTTGTAAGAGTTTTATCTTCATATTCAAAATGTGCATTTTGTGCCTCATTTGTTATAAACAGGTTAGAGCATGTAAGTGGGGAGGAGTAAGCACCCTTAAATTACCCTAATGAAGGTAATTAGGATATAAGTCTACAACCTCAGGCAGCAGAAATGACAAAAAAAACCACATCTGGACATCCTTTTCTGTGCAACCGTCCATAGTAAGGGAGGATGCATAAAAGAAACTTCCGCCCAAAGGAAAGACAGTACCTAAACAGCCTCTTTACTGAAAGCGAATGTTTCCAGAACCTTCTATAAGGAGACTTTGGCACCTCAACAGGAAGATGTGAAAAGGAAGAGTAATTAGCCTAGTTGGTAACAATCCAACCTCTTGTTTAAGGAGTTCCCTTGGCCTTAGGAATGAAAATGAGCTTATGTGTGTACACCCTTTTAGCCATAAAATGTTGGTGCCACCCTATGTGATCATCCTGTCACTGAGGAAATTGTGGCAAATGTTCTTAATTTAGAAAGAATGCTTTTTCCCTTTCTAGTTAAGAAATCTTAAATCCTGGATGTGTTTCAGAATGCAGTATATGTACTAAATATGGGTCCTCCAGGACAACAACCCTTGTTATCTTGCTGAAATCCTTGCCTTTAGCATGTATACAGAAATACTTTAAATAAATAACTAAATAAACGTGCAATCCCATTACTATGGAGATATTCACTGTAGTTCATCTGGACTTCTTTGCACTAAACAATGTCTCTCCTCTTGTAGTACCATACATAGTTGACTACAAGTTAAAAAAAATCAGACCTGAAAACCTGGGTTCACTTATCCACAAGTCAATGCTGCTCCATAGGAGCTGAACTTGATAAAAAAAAAAAGTTTCCAAAGGTCTCTGAAAAACCATCCAGATGTCCAAGGAGCCCATGCTGCTGTGGGGAGGGTTGAGGGAGCAGACTGTCATAAATTCCTCCTGGCTTGGTGAGCTCTAGGGCCTTTTTGCTTCTCTCCCAAGCTAGGTGCCCAGGCTCTGTACTTGCCTCAAGCTGGCAGGACTTTACAATGGTCTGCTCCGTCAACCCCTGGGCCGCCAGCCACACAGGCTCCTTAGAGGTCCAGACTGGATGTCAGGCTGCTGCTGGAGAGAGAGTGGGAAGGCCTGTGAAGTGAGCCAATGAAAAGGAAAGCATGAGAGAGAAAAGCAGAGCAGGTCTCTTTGCAGCTCCAACTCTTCTTTCTCTCCTTGAGCTGCCATTCTCCCCCTCTTGCTCACTACTGGAGGGAGTCATCTGCTCTCCAACGCCATGGCAGCTGGTGCTGCTGCCATGGATATGGCCGCCTTCCTCTCTCTTTTCCTTCTCCTGCTGGCTGCGCCACTGCTGGTTTTTCACTTTGGGAGGTCTCAGTGAGTGAACAGCGATGAGGATCCCTGCCTGCTGAATGTCGGAGGAAAAGGTTGCTTACCGGTAACTGTGGTTCTCCAAGTGGTCATCTGTGCCCTCACACAATGGGAATATTCGTGCATGTGCAGTAGTGTTTTGGAAAGTTCCAGTGCTGAGCAGCTTGGCGGGAACCCCTCCCCCATTCGGTACTGAGCATTCTCAGTCGCGCCAAGCTAACGGTCTCTCCTCAGTTTCGAAGTCTGCCAAAGCAAAGATCTGAAAGAGGGGAGGCTGGGCGGGTGTATGTGAGGGCACAGATGACCACTTGAAGAACCACAGTTACAGGTAAGCAACCTCTTCTTCTTCTTCATGGTCTCTGTGCCTCACACAATGGGAGACTTAGTAGCTTACCACTGGACAGCAGGTCAAGTCCTAGATGATAGAAGACAGCACCACACAACCAAAGCGGGCATCGTGCCAGGCCCTGCAATCTTGTTGATAGTGGCAGATGAAGGTCGAAGGTCACAACTACATAGCCATGTGACAAAGCTCCTGTAGGTCAACTCCCCTGAGAATAGCTGCTGAAGAGGCCATCGCCCTGGTAGAATGGGCATGAAGTGGAGACAGCAGCGGTTGTCCAGCAAGTTCATAGGCCAGGTGAACCATCTGGACAACCCATTTAGAGAAGCACTGAGTGGATACTTTGTGACCTTTCCGGCATCCACCGTGGCAGACAAAAAGGTGGGGAGTATGGCGGAAGGTCAAAGTCCGTTGCAAGTAGAAAGCTAGGGTGCAATGCACATCAAGCGAGTGGAGAGAGTGCTTGAGAGTCGAAGCCAGGTCAGGGTAGAAAGTACGCAAAACAATATCCTGATTCAGATGGAAGTCGGAGACAACTTCAGGAAGAAATGAAACGTCCAGACACAAGACCACCTTGTCTCGATGAAACACCAGGAAGGGTTCATCCGAACGTAGCGCAGTCAGCTTGCCTGCCCTTCTGGCTGATGTAACAGTGACCAAGAATACTGTTTTCATAGTAAGGAGATGGTCATCAGATGTAGCCATGGGTTCAAATGGATGATGCATAAGCTGATCAATAACCAATCGTCCAGATAGGGGTACACCATGACATGTTTCATAGGAGGTAAGACACCACAGGGGCGAGGCATTTGGTAAAGACCCTGGAGGCAGTGGACAGGCTGAATGGCAGGACCTTGTATTGGTAGCACACGCTGTCAACCGCAAACTGGAGGTACCTCCTGTGCTGGGGACGAATGGCGATGTGGAAGTAGGCGTCTTGTAGATCTATGTATACAAACCAGTCCCAACGCCTGAGGAAAGGCAGGATGGATGACAGGGTGACCATCTTGAACTTCCAGGAGGAAATGAAAGAGTTGACTCCCCGAAGGTCGAGGATGGGTCAAAGAGTGCCATCCGTCTTCGGTACCGTGAAATACTGGGAGAAGAATCTGGTGGATTTGGCTGAGGACGGTAATTGCTCTATGTCCCCTTTGAGAAGGAGGGACTTGATCTCCTTGAGAAGAGCAGGACTGGCAGGCGTGGAATAGAAGACGCCGAGAGGAGGAGTATTTGAAAACTCGATGACGTAACCAAGACTGACGATGGTCAATACCCAAGAGTCCGAAGTGATGGTGCACCAGATGTTGAAGTGGTGAGCCAGCCCTGGGGCTTTGGACAGGTGACTTGGAAGACGGAAGAGTGGTAGAGGTGGCAAACTGTGAGAGAAGTCAAAAACGTGACTTGGTGGTTGAAGAAGATTTGTTTGATGACAGCTGATGGTGCTTGAAGGAGTGGCGAGATGAGGAAGCCAGCAGAAAAGGTTGGTGAGATGTGTGACATGGAGAATGTGACCTATAGGAGTAGGAAGGGCATCTCCACAAGGAGCAGGATAAAGATGGTCTTCTAGGATGAGCTGCCGGGTGAAGACCCTTTTTTTTGCCGTCAAACAAGCTTTCATCAGATGATCCATGGCATCACCTGTGGTGGCACGGAAGAGTCCTTGACCATTGAAGGGTAGGTCTTTGATCCTCTTCCTGTTGTCTTCGGTCAAACCAGTGGACCGAAGCCATGCAAAACGGCAAAGGGCGATCGCACCCGCCATCACTTGTGCTGCACCCTCAACAGCGTGTCGGGAAGATAGGATTTGCTGATTTAAAAGAGCCACAGACTCATTATAGAACTGGATGGCAGTCACCTTGTGGTCATCTGGCAGATGGGAAAGCAGAGGGAAGAATCTATCCCAAATATTCCGTTGATAAGCAGCCAGGCAAACCTGAGTGTTGGAGATCCTGGCGATCAACAAAGAGGCCGAATAAAAGCGGCGACCAAAGATATCTATGCAACAACCCTCATGATCAGGGGGAGTCGTATGCGCTCTCTTACCCCCTTTCATTTGGGAAGACTCAATTCAGAGAATTCGGAGTCGGATGATTAAACAGGAAGTCGGCATCCTTCCTTTGAGTATGGTAAAGGTGCTCCAAATGGTGAGGGATCGGTTGAAGGGAAGTCCATTGGGCCCATGGATGTTTCAGTACCCCTTGCAAGACTGGGAGAAAGGGAATAGGAGCAGTTGATGTAGGTCAAGAATCAATATAGTGGAATACTGGGTCCTGTATGGTTGGAGCAGGACTGGAGATATCAAGGTCCAAGGCATTGGCCATTCTAACCAAGATGTCCGAAAACTGCTTGACATCCTCTGGAGCTGAATCAGGGGTTGGATCCCCAAAAGTGAGTGAAGTATGAGATTGAGGTGTCGAATCCGATGAATCACCATTGGAATCATAAGAGCCAGAAGGAGAAGATGATAGAGGTGATTGAGAGTGGTGAGCTCGAGTAACCGGAGGTGCGGAGAGGACAGTTGGTGGAGCAAGGGCCAAGACCGGTAAAACAGACAGAGTTGGTACCGAGGTCAGTATCTGTACTGGGGACAGTACCGATGATATAGGTAGAACCATTGGGATTGGTGAAATGATGGACTGCATTGGTAACATGGCAGACAAAGTAGTTGGCAGAAGTGATGCTGCTTGGGTGTCCAGCAGTTGCTGGGACACCGTTGCTGTCACTCGAGGAGGTGGTGAAACAGCCCGGTGGGGAGGCGATCGATCATGGGACCAATGACGAGTGTGAGATGGAGAATGCTGGTAATAGACCAATCTAGACCGAGACCAGGACCTAGAGTGGCGGTACTGAGGAGAGTGTTAGTAGCGGGATCCAGGAGGAGATAGCAATGGAGAGCGCAAACACCAAGCGCGATACAGAGACCAGTGACGTATGTTGGGATGGTACCGGTTGCGATATGCAGGTGAGTATGAGTGATATGAGCCCGGTTGCTCTTTCCAGAGATGCTATGTAAGAAGCTGACAAGAAAGGCAAGTCAACTCTCGCTGATGAAAGCTCATAAGCGCCACAGTAGCCATAATCCCAGCAACATGAGGATCTACCCCTTTCACCACGTCCCAGAGAGCGGGCCACGCTGACTCGAGGCTGGTCTCGGGAGGAAGCCCGAGGAGCATTCGATCTAGGCGGAAGGTCCATCTCTGGGCAGCCAGAAGAGATAGTTGGAAGAAGTAGAGTCTGAGACGATCCATCCCCGGGCTGGCCCAACGTCACAGTCAGAGAGGCAGGCAGCGCAGGCCGATGGTCCAGGTCGGACGCAATGTCTACAGAAACCAGAACAGATAGCACCGGGAGCTGGGTGGAATCATGCACCAGTGAAAGAGCGGGAGCCTCAACCTCCTCCACAGTGGATGTTGGAGGCTGCATCAGAGGAGGCGTCGGAAGAGGACCCAGAGAAGACAGTAGAGTAGCCAACGGACAGGTAGCGGGTGAAGGAGAGTGATGCTTTTTCTTTTTTTTCTTTGAAGACACGGAAGAGTGGTGCAAGGATGCTCTCTTGCACTCTGCCAAGGTAGGGACCTTGCGAGGCTGCTGAACCGAGGCCTGCTACGATTCGGAGGAGGCATCTCCGGAACTAGAAGACGGAACAACAGGCATCCTTGAGAGCTTTGGAATCCTTGGTAGAGACAAGATCGGTGGTAAAGCTGATGAGGTCAATATCGGTACTGATACGGAAGTTGTCGGTACCGAGAATGCGGTCCATACTGTCAACATCATAGTCAACAAGGAAGTCGCAGTAGAGGGCTTCGATACCAAGGGGCCTCACGAAAGACATAGCGGAATGGAAGCAGTAAAGAGGGCTGTACTCGAAGCTGCCTGCTCCTTTAGGCGAAGAGCTTGCTCCCAACAATAAGATTTTAAACGGGAGGCCCTGTTCTTCAGTGTCTACGATGTAAACTCTTTACAGATGGAACAGGCCTGAACGTTATGGCCTTCCCCAAGGCAGAACAAGCACTTTGTGTGGGCATCAGATAGCGAAACCCTGCGGCCACAGGTAACACACAATTTAAACAAAGAAGACATAAGAAGGGGGAAGAGTTCTTACAGTTTTCTTATCTGGAGGAAACCAACTCAACAGAAAACGAACAAAAGAACCAAAATCCAAGGAAGAGAAGAACTGCTCAGCAAGGAATCCTTCCGAGCTGCTAACAGGTCGGTGGACGAAAAGAAACTGAGGAGAGACCATTAGCTTGGCGGGAATGAGCACACTCAGTACCGTATGGAGGAGGGGTTCCCACCAAGCTGCTCAGCTCTGGAACTTTCCAAAACGCTACTGCGCATGAGCAAAGATTCCCATTGTGTGAGGCACAGAGACCACAAAGAAAAGTGTGGAGACTTTTACAAGGATGGCAAAATAGGGATTGGTCTGTTAATGAAAATGTGTTCAGTTAAGAGCAATGGGTACCTGTCGGGTTTTCTGTCAATAGTATGGGATTTCCCAGTTGAACTGTGGCTTTTAGTTCTGTTTCTGTTATAAGCTGCCTCATGTCTCATATTGGAAGAAAGACAAGACATTAAATAAATAAATAAATAAATAAATAAATAAATAGCTAGCTAGCTAGCAGGGGATGGCAGCCATGAAGCCCTCCAAATTTTATTGAACTGCAAGTCCCAGCAGCTGCTAGCTTTCTTTGCATCACCCTTTACATCCTTAGTTACATGCCTCTTAGTTTTACCCTTAATTTAGCCACAGGTCATAGCAAGTTCTGTAATTTTGGGCCCAAAACCTGCCTTCGGCTTATCCACAAGATTAACTTGTAATCAAGTATATATTGTAAGTGGGACATCAGCAATAGCTACAAACAATTTGATGTATATTTTTCTATTAGTCTCCAAATCATGAGATTTTTAAAATTAATACACTTACTGATAGTTAAATTGCAGACAGTCTACCACATTTTTTTAAAACAACAATTAAGAATTACCCTCAGAAAAGCAGGTAAGCTTCCATGCTCCCTTGCAGCTTTAAAAAGTTGCTCAGTGGTAACTTGTATCTCAGTGGGGTGGTGAATTTACTCCAGAGCCTTTGTGAGATGGATATAGATGTTAAACTGCAGCTGAGTCCAAACTTTAGAGGAGATATCCAAGATGCTGAACCTCTTTTAGGGATCTTTGATGTAGATTTCTGTTCAGCTTTGAAAAGCTAATTGGTAATCTGTTACCTTGATGAAGGAACTTAAAAGAATGTACAACTTCCATACTAGACTACTACACTAAAACCAGATTCATGACTTCACAGGTATGGAAACCACCAGCTCCCCCTGGAATATAAGATGCACGCCCAGCTATAATCTGGAGCTTCATTTAAAAATCTGTCCATCCGTCCTATTCCCCTTCTAGCTAGCATTCCCCGCTGCCAAAAAAAAAAAAAAGTAGAGAGAAAGAACGGAAGGATCTTTTTCTTGTCAAGAATTTCAAAAGACAAATGTTAATAGGAAGAGCAAGAGCAAAGTATCCACTGACTCATGCTCCCAGAAATCCTGGACCCTCATGATTATTATTCAGTCCTGACCAAACACAGTCTTCTTTTATCACTCATTGCAAAATCTTGTTCTATAAATTACACTGTTGTTTTGCTATCAGTTATGCTGTGAACAATGCCAACGGGAAAGCAGCTCAAACTGTTAAGAGCACTGATGCAAAACCAGTAAAAACAAACTACTTTCATATTGTCAGGTTCTGAAGGTTCTTCATTATCCATAACGAGCTACATGACAACCCCAGCTCCTCTCAGTTATCCTGTCTAGTCAGTTTGATGTGTTCCACAATTCCAGGCCCAAATTTGTTTGCTTCAGAAACACCAATGATGGGAGAGTCTCCCATCTGCTGCCCTGTGAACCTCCAGATATTGTAGGATTGCAACCCCCCATTGTCCCATCAACTATGTTGTGCTAGAGATGACAGAAACTGCAGTCCAAATGCATACAGAAAGCAACAACTCCACCTATATCCCAGACAGTGCAAGTATGGTGCGTATGCATCCATCTTGCTGTTGTTCTGAGACTTCACATCATTTCTGACTTACGGTGACCCTATCATGGGGCTTCCTGGATCTGATAATGTGTGACATGCCTAAGGTTATCCAGCACTCAGTGCTCAAATCACTACACAACACTTGCTCTCCTCATCTGCCTACCCAACCAGAAGTGCTGAGGAGACAACAGGTGAATGCCTCTCCCACCCAAAGGACCCAGAAATGTTTTTTAAAATGTGCAAGGGTCAACACTTGCCAGCAGGCTGTTCTTAATTTTGCCTGCTTACAAGGGCAGGGCAAATTACTCCTCCAATTCAACATCATCCTTAAAAATGAACATGCTTATAAGGACAATGTATACTTAGAAGTGTCTTTAGTGTGTTAATATAGCTTACTCTCAAGCAGATCTGCATAGGATAGCTGACAGATAGCTTTTATTATCTATTGGAGGATTCAGTGACAATTGCTGCCTTAATTTTCCATAGTGATGGATCTTTAAGTACTTCAGATTGATAACGCCTGTGGAAGCTAACAACAGTTTTGGTGGCCCAGTTTTGCCAGATCATTTCTTGTGAATATCAGCCCACTCAAGCCTCGTCTTAAGGAGGGCTGGAGCCCCCTGCTTCCCCATTCCAGGGTCCAAGCACACACTACTGTTTATTTTGTATTAAGAAAAAACTGAAACTTGAATTCTGCTATGTACTATACAATGACATGCAGTCTTACTTTCTTCAACTCTGCTTACCTGAAACAACCAGCTAGCTTCACAACTGAAGTTAGGAATAAAACAGCTGGAGCATCATTGTCCAGATCAAGGGTGAGCCAACTGCAGTCTGCAGGCAGCCTCCCATAGCCATTTTTGTCGCTCCCAGGGGATTAAAAAAAAATAGCAACATTTTTCAACTGTTTTGCCCCCAAATGCCTCTGGTGGCTATGGGAGGGCATTTCTGCCCTCAGTAATTTAGCCCCCTTTTTATTTTTGAAAAAGGAAGTGAATAGGAAGTGACTTCTGCTCACCCTTTGCTGACAAAAACAGGCCCATTCTGGGCCTAAAATGCCCCAAGAAGGCCCCCAAAACATGGTGAAAATGATCCTCTTGTCTGCTACAGGACATTTGGGGGCAATTATTTTTTTCTTTATGACAGCAAGTCTGCCGGGGTCTGCAGCCCTCAAAGGTCTTCTAGGGGCTAATGTGGCCCCCAACCTTTCAATAGTTGTTGATCACTTTGCTCTAGCTGCATAATAATTCCCATGGGTAAAATATCTCAAATATTCAATCCCCTATTTAAAAAAAAAAATCCCAACATAACTGGATGGAACATGAAGAACAGCCACTCACGTTTTCTGTAGCAGACTTTACAGAAAGAATGTGAATGCAGGCACAACCAAGGCCATAAAGTTCAAGATGGATTTATTCTCTTGACGTCATTTGCTTCCAGAATTATCTTTTTAACTGTTCCCCACCACCACCAAAAAAAAAAAAAATCCTTCGTGACATGCATGCTATGAAAACTCATACAGCCTTGCTGTGTTTCATGCAACTTACAATGGCTTAAGCGTGGGTGACAGTCTATAAGCCTTTAATGCTATCTTTCCGTGGTTCAGTTTCCATGACGCTCAAGGGCATCGAATCTTAAGACATACATCACCATCCCATCCTGTGACTCAGCCTACTGCAACTTTCTCCAGTTGCTTCTGGAGGAAGGGATCAAATGTGTCATTTGCAGCAGAACTCCAAGCTCTTGAATGAGGGTGAAGCTGACATGTACTTCCCAGTATGGTGAAGAGATGAGGTGATAGGACATGCAGATTTGTAACTAAATTAAACCTGACTGGGGGGTATAGGTGATATTTAGCTCAACTGGGAAGCAGGCACATCTTTCACTAGCATTACTGGAAAAGTACTACCAATGCAGGGAGTAAGGACACAAGGCTAGTGTGACCAATATCAAAATTACTCAATTGCCAAAAGTTGATGGTGGGAATTTTTGTCCAATACAATATGTAACTCCAGTTTTTGGGAGGGAGGCTTTTTTCCTTTGCATTTCTTCCCATAGTAAAGCCTCCTGCAGTGCTTTTATTTTAGCATTTGTTATGGTGAGCGTGAAGACTCTGCAAACACACATGGATTTGATTGCTTCATGCAAGCTGGTGAAATTCCATCCTCTTCCCCATAAGCAAGAGAAATCCCCAAGTTGCAAGGAAGACCCTTGAAGCAAGTAATTGGAATTCTACACTCTGTTCTTTAGCAAAATAAAAACAAAACGGAAAACAAAGATCACAATGTTTCTGTGCTCTGCTTTTCATATGTAATATTTCTCTCTAAAAGGCACCACTTTGCTTTGCAAAACTAATATTTTGGAAAAACCACAGACATGCCAATCTACAATTCAGGATTACTCTGGTGCAATGAAGTTTATCTGTTGCACAACCAGCCCTTCTCCTCTGCTCCCCATTGTAACTTTATATGGCTACCTTGAAACAGACCTGTTTCCTCCACTCCTATTTCTTTGTAGAGGGACTGATGGTTTTTTGCCCTGTGTTTGCCAGTCTGGATATAGCAAGAGCTCACCATTTTGGTCACTTGAGCTCTCAAGGTTTTAAACGACACTGTTTACTAGTGGGCAGAAAACATCAGTATTTCTCTTAAGCTTTGCACATTCAGGAAATGTATATTATAGGAGGACAAGCATATAACTTTATCATTCTTTTTATATAATTATTAAGTTTAAAAAAAACTAGCTTATGTAGTTACATACGCTGTGTGGATGTTCACACAGAAAGGCTCTGACCAGCCTACGCCCCCAATGCCCAAAAGCAAAGCGACTGGAGAATATGACTGCAGAGCAGCTAAGAGTAGTCACTTAGGCTAGAAGACAACTGAAAGTGTGTCATAATGGCATATATCTATAAACTTTGTGCATGTCCTATAGTCGTTTGTAGTTACATATGAGTAACAATCAAACGTTCATGAAACAGACTTATGAATTAATTTTTAGAACAAATTAATGAAATACATCATCTGCTAACTAGAGTATTTCATTATTTCGATTGTCTTCTAATCCAAGTGACTACTCTTAGTATCAGTTTTGAGGGAGGTTCCAGTGTTTATTTTTTTTAACAGAACGGTCAGCAATCTAACTAGCATGGTGAAGGAACCTTAACTTGGTGGGCCTTCTGACATTATATCACATAGACATTACATAGCTTATGCACACTGCTTCATAATATCTTACATAATCTAGATACATTTCTTCCCACAAGGACCATTCCTCATACCTATAAGGTATGTGGCATTTGTAATATGCTGGGGTGAAGGATCCATGCCTGTTTCAGGTGACATCCCAGATAGGATTTTGTAGATAGCTTCTCTTGGAGAGGCTGGCTCAGCTTCTCTTTCTCCCTATCACTTGTTCAGAAAGACCAAGACTGATAGGCTCACATTAACGGTACTGCCTTGTCTCTCAGACCTTCCTTAGGAAAACAGTTGTCTATCCTGTCTCTTATACAGCTGTATAATCTTCTGGTTTCTAACATGCAGGGCATAAATAGCAAATTATTGGCAAATCATAATGGATTGTCCATAACAATCCAGTCCATAAAAGCACTACTTTTGCAGTCCTGCTATCTTAAGTATCAGTAATACCGACATTTCATAGTATCAAGGATGGAAGAAAAAAAGTTAAAGCCAAGGCTGAGGCCCAGACTGGGTGCCTCTGGAGAAACATCTGCACCTCAAGCACTGGAGGAGAATGTCAGTGGGTGTGGAGGCTTATTTTCTGCTCTTGGACATTCTTGAGCAGGTACATGGATTGTTAAAAATGCCCCCAAATTAAAACAATATTGAACCAGAATTGGCCAAAAGTCCATCTGTGGTTTTAAGAAAGTGTATTTTTGGAGGTTAAACAGTGCAGATGGGCCCCATGTTCTATGTAAAAGGTAAACACCTGTTCCTAGGGGCTTCCATTTATCCCTTTTTGTTTAAAAAAGTGCTGGTTTCGGGGAATGTGGAGTGGGGTGGGGTCAAGGACCAAAACAAAAAAGCAGAGCTGTACTTTGTCCAGTCCTGTAGTTAGAAACTACATGCTACATCCCAAAGGGTGCTCACCAATGGCTGCTTTTCATCCTAGAGAGAAGTGACTAGTGGGGTGCCACAGGGTTCTGTCCTGGGCCTGGTGCTGTTCAATATCTTCATCAACAACTTGGATGAAGGAATAGAGGGCATGCTCATCAAATTTGCAGATGATACCAAATTGGGACGGGTTGCTAATACACCAGAGGACAGCATTAACATTCAAAATGACCTGGACAGATTAGAGAGCTGGGCCAAGGCTAACAAAATGAAATTCAACAGAGAGAAATGTAAGGTCCTACACTTACGTAGAAAAAAAAATGGAATACAGAAATATAGGATGGGGGACATGTGGCTGGATAGCGGTACTTGTGGAAGGGATCTAGGAGTCTTAATAGACCACAAGCTGAACATGAGTCAACAGTGTGACGCGGCAGCCAAGAAAGCCAATGCAATTCTCAGCCGCATCAATAGGAGTATGGTATCTAGATCGAGGGAGGTACTGGTAGCACTCTACTCTGCTTTGGTTAGACCTCATCTTGAATACTGGGTCCAGTTCTGGGCACCCAATTCAAGAAGGACATGGTCAAGCTGGAGCAAGTCCAGAGGAGGGCAACCAAAATGGTGAGGGGCCTGGAAGCCATGCCCTATGAGGATAGACTTAGAGAGCTGGGTATGTTTAGTCTGCAGAAGAGAAGCTTAAGAGGGGACATGATAGCCATGTTTAAATATTTGAAGGGATGTCATGTAGAGCAGGGAGTGGGCTTGTCTTCTGCTGCTCCAGAGACCAGGACAAGGAACAATGGATTCAAGCTGCAGGAAAGAAGATTCCACCTGAACCTCAGGAAGAACTTCCTGACAGTCAGGGCTGTCCGGCAGTGGAATATGCTGCCTTGGAGTGTAGTGGAGTCTCCTTCTTTGGAGGTTTTTAAGCAGAGGCTGGATGGCCATCTGTCGGGAGTGCTTTGAGGGTGTTCCTGCATGGCAGGGGGTTAGACTGGATGGCCCCTGTGGTCTCTTCCAACTCTACATTTCTATGATTCTATGATCCTATGCTAGCAGATTTCTTCAGTGCCTTCTGGGGGGGGGCTATATTCTGCCATTACAACCTGTGGAAAACTCCAACCCTGAGCTTTTTTCCACTTCATTCTCAGGTAGCCAAGAAACCTCCTTTCCATTCACACTATGAAAAGGCTTTGTTTATTTTAACAAGTAAAAATATGCCTTGTGAAGGGATTCTCAAGTTTACACCTTTTAAATCATTTGTCTAGAAGATGGCACACTAGAGGATGGCATGCTGGGAGAGAGCCACCAGTGCTTCAGAAAATGTGTCAAACCAAGAAAGAAAACGTACAACTAAGCTACAGAAAGCCCATCAAGTAGATATCCCAAATCAACACACCCATTCCTGAAGCTCAAAATCAGAAAATCTCAAAAATGGACTGGCGTTCTATACTGCAAGTAGAGGGGGGAAATCTTGCTCACAATTAGTCCACAGTTAGAAGATGATGCTGACATTTTCCCTCTGTATTTAGCTTCCTTATTGTTTGGCACTAATATGTGGCTGTCAGTGACTGCTTTTAATTAGATGACAGAAAAACGAATACGTCAAAATCTATTCTATTCCTACACCACCACCACCACTACTTTTATTTTAAAAAAATCTTGAGTGGATCTGTCTCCCTGTCATATAGAATGATGTATGTCTGCTTTTTTCTTCTTCTATTGGTTCCTTACCTTGCTTCATGGTTTTGATTATTCCGCTAGTCTGCTTTGATTATTTAAACATCCTAAAGGGCTCTTTTGCATTTAAGTTACCTGTCACCAGGCACTATTTAAAACTGCCGTAAATGTGTGTCATTTGGAGATGCTATCGGAGTTCTTACATACCAATTTTCATCCAAAGATTTCAAGCCACTTGTCAAAACTAAACCAAATATCAAATATTTCTGTTATACATTTTGATAAAATCACAGAAGTGGAACAACTGGATCAGGGTAATAACAATGCCCTACACAGCCTATATGTTTTTCACCTGTTCCTTAAACAGGTTTTCACATACCTTTTTAACAGGAGACAATCTCTGTACTATGAACAAAAGTATGAAAGTTAGATTAAAAATACAAGCATTTATAATATTGGAAGCATTTATTCTCTCCAAAAAGGGCTTCTATCGATCATGGGAAAATACATGAAAGAAATTCACAATTCAGAGAGGGAGTTTTAACCAAAAAGATTTAATTTTCTAAAATGCACCTCATCAACAGTCATTACAGCTGGGCCGTGAAAAGTGCACTTAACATAGCAGATTTCTGCAACTGAATCAACTTTGTAAGTTTTTCCTTGCAAAGCGTAACAAAGTCTAAGAAAAAGAAGCATAGGCTTAATATTTCCACAGTTTGCATAGGCTTGGTAAGAGCCAGAACACTACCAGTTTTCTCACACCAACCCAAAGTCCTGGTGATGCTTGGTAACACCTCCACTGGATCTTTCTGCCTAGTCCTTGTAGAGCTGGTGACCCACCACACAGAGAAGTCCTTGTTAAATTTTCCCTATCAGTCGGGCCTGGCTAGGTAGATGGTTGCAGAATGCATTCTCACAAACTGATGCAGCAGTCACAGGACAACCTGCTTAAATGGACTCTGAAGTAACTAGTCCCAGGAATTATGGGAAGCTGTCCACAGTTTTCATTCAAAGCTACGCACATAATGCTTCCAAAGGATACACCTGTCAAGTTACCAGATTTCTGCATTAGTGGTGGTACACCAGCATAAAATAGGGGTGGACAACTTATACCCTCCCCACATGTTGCTGGACTGCAATTTCCACCAGCTCAAGCCAGCACAGTCAGTGGTGAGGGATGATAGGAGATGTAGTCTAACTTCAGAAGAGTCACAGGCTGTTCACCTCTGACATAAATAATCATTCTGTTTGTCTGTTAAATGGCATGCCTTTGTAGGCATAAAAAAAATATTCAATATTCTTCAATATCTGCCCCGTCTTACAACTTTATGCCTTCTTTGTATACTTTAGTCATTCTTTCCATTCAGAATGCATTCCTGGATTTAGATGAATTGTTGTGCCAAACCTTAGTCTTTTTGCAATAGCAAAGCAACATTTGAATTGGATTTATGCAAAAGAAAAGTGACAATGATTTTTTTTCTCAGAAAGGCAAAGTCTGTTTTTATTTATGGTAATATTAATGTTTCCAGTGCTCCCAAACAACAGCTAGGAAGTTGCCCACATGGACGCTTTCTCAAATATTTGGCATGACGGTCATTTGGCTGGTGTCACTCAACAATAGCCACTAATTGGGTCGTAAATGGTAGACAAACAATGTGGCAAGGCAGCCTTGGAAAAAATATGAAAGCTTGCCTCTGAATACCAGTTGCTGAGAAACAATAGCAGGAAAAGGTGACTGCCTCCACCTCCTGCTGGGGAGCTTCCCACAGACAGTTGGTTGGCTACTGTGTGAAGAGAATGCTGGAGAAGAGAGCTCTGGGTTCTTATGCTTCCTATGCTGGTTCCTTCTCATGTTCCTTTCCTTTCCTTCTCATGTTCCTTTCTTTCCAGCAGGATCTATGTGAAAATGGATTCATCTAAGTCAAGGCTGGGGCCACACAGGGAGAAATTTAGAAATGCAAAACCAGGAAAATTCTCTTGATATGTCACACTACGAGACAATTCTACTGCTAACAGTAGCCACTTAGATGCCTCTGGGAAGTTTACACACACTGCATGTGATGAGATTCACCATTTTGATTGTCATCAACCCTATGCAGCATTTGCCTTGCACATGTGAGGGCTAAAGCTGTGTAGGGGCTTGTGGAGGTACGTGTGAGTCCCACCTACAACATTCCTAGATGTCTGTGCTCTTCTAAAGATCTTCATGAACTAAAGTCTGATACAGTTAACTGGGTTCAGTCTAAAATGCTTATGAGCTAAATGCATGCAGACTGACACTGGAGCAAGGATTTGCATGTGCATCCCTGCCCTGCATCACAGTTTTAGCCTTTGTAGGAGGGTAAATATCTGCATAGGAATACTAGCTTCTGACAAACAAATGCATACTGTTTGTCTCCATGGAAGATATACTTAATTGTCATAGCTAGTAGTCACTGAAATAGCTCAGTGAGTATGTCTAATCCTTAAAAGTGTTTCTCAACTAGCACTTGTCAGGCTGTCTCTCAATAAACTTCCAGTTATATGTCCTGCTTGGTATTTGTTTTTATTGATTCCTTTTGGCAATCCTTTGTTTGCTTAGAAAACAATGTTGCTATAACTTTTGCCTTTAACCAGAGCATAGGTATACAAAATCAACCAAACGCTGCTAAGGAAAGCCCTTCGAATAATTTCTTAATCCTAGCATGGGCATAATATGTTGCACCAGTTTGTATGTTAGTTTGTAACCTGGCATGGGAAGTTCAAAGATTAGAACTGCTGTACTCTTCTGTGCTGATACAAACGTAGGATCCCTCTAGATTGGGAGGACATGATGTCTAGCACAATACCTTCTGCCAACCGGCTACATTTCACCACTAAGGCTAGTCCTAATTCCTTCACTTGATTTCCAGAGAGGCTCTACACATTCAGCTTCCATTAAAGATTATAGCAAAAATTCAGCAGAGACAAAGCTAAAATGTGCATATATTCAAAGAGAATGAACAAAAAGACCCAAGAAATTTTAGTCTACATTTGAAAGTGATGCTCCCTAAAGTGATGAAAAATGTATATCTGTTTGTCTGAGTATGTGCTTTCCCATAGTTCCATATCTTGGAAAGATATGTGCTTTGTTTGAGATTAGTTACTGGAAGTTAAACACGGGCTTAAGTTTGTAGATCTGATTGTTGACATACATTGCTCTGAGGGAAACCTGTTATCAAAAAGAAAGGTGTGCTAATAGCAGGAAATACACATTTCATTTATCATCTAGTTTGATCCTCAGAAGTTATTGTTCATATGCTGAACCAGGTCTGCTTAAAGGTAGAGCTTGGAAAGCTACTTTTGAGAGAAATAAATATAAGGATATGCTGAAGCCATTTTAATTGTGCCGCATGAGACTGATGCAAGCCCTGCAAAGGCCAGGCCCTTAATATGGTGCCGTGGTCTAACATGTGGTCTAACATGTGCTAGTGTGGACAGCTTTCTCTAAAAAGCCCTTCTTAACTAAAACAAAAATTGTCCTCTTTGGTGCTTTTAAATACTGTTCTTGTTTCTAATGTTAGAACCATGAGATGACAAACACTGGGTGGTTGAAAGGGGACAGGAAGCTGCCAAGGTGTGCATGACTGATGCATCTGTTCCTTGGCTCCTTCACATCTACATACAGGCCTACCTGTTCTGCTACCACCATTTCTTGCCAAGTGGGATGTCCTTTATCATATCCAAGTGCAGTAAGCAGAATTGGCTTTGCATGCAAGGGAGAGCTCACAGTATAGAGTACTCTCTGGAATAAGTAAAATGGGAAATCTGTTGGGAGCGTATGTGTTAGGCATTGTTGATAAGGTTTCATTGATTGTTCTGAGCATATGTGCTACACTATAAAGTTACACAGAGAGCCAGCGTGATGTAGTGGTTTTACAGCTGGAACACGACTCTGGAGGCCAGGATTCAAATATCCGCTCAGCCACAGAAATTCACAGGGTGACCTTAGGCCAGGCACACACTCTCAGCCTCAGCGGAAGGCAAAAACAAACCCTCTGAACAAAACTTGCCAGGTCAACCCTATGATAGGCTTGCCTTATGGTCACTGTAAGTCAGAAATGAATTAAAAGTACATAACAACATAAAGTTACATAAAAACAGTAAGCTACACAAACTTTTCCTAGGACTATGCCACTTCAGGGTATAGAAGCAAGGACTGTTTGGGTGGCTGCCCCTGGCAAATGCCTCCATACCACCACCCTTATCTCAGGTGAGGTTCCAACCGAGTCCATTTCTCAAACAGGTGATCTGCTACTTACATTCTGACGTGCTACAATCAGAGGAAGGTTGCATTTCATGGTTTTTCTGAGGATGTATTTTGGTTTTCACAGTTTCTCTTTAAACCTTTAGGACAAAATTTGGGGTAATCTGTGGGCTGATTCTGCCTCTCATTTCAGCTGGGAATCTAGGAGCAGCAAAACTGAACATGCAACATGGACATTGCATGCACACTCCTGCCAGAACATACTTGGATAGGTGCAATTTCCTCTACTTAGCACCACTTCTCTCTCGTTTTCAGAAGAAGATCACATGAATCTGTCTCCCCTGCTCCTAGTCTTTGAAATCATCCCTGGATCATGGCAGCAAGGAAAGCTGTATAGCCAGTGAGAATTGGCAGCGAGGGCAGGGGAACAAGCATTAAAAAAACACACAAACTTTGCTAAGGAAAGGAAGAATACATGACTCTGTGTGTAGAGGGAGAGACACTCCTCAGCCTGTTAATGCCCCATGCAATAGAACAAAGGAAGTCAATTCACACAGAAGCTATTTAAAGGAGAAGCAGCAGTTTGATCTGGCTGTTGTCAAAGCCCTCCCAGGGGTGTACACAAGCCTGTTGCTGAAAGGATTGGAATAGCAGGTATCAAGAGGATAATATCCTCTCCAGATTCGCACATAGCAACAGTGCAGGTTACTATAGAAACCTGAGGATTATTTTTAGAATTCATCATGTTTTAACATTAGCAAGCCCATCATGAGTCTGGAAGAGGAAGGCTGAATCTAACCTGCCCCCCCCCCCGGCCAATCATGTACTTGTAAAGAGTGTGTCCTTTGTGGCATTTCTTACTTATTCTAATGATACAGCCCAAAGCCAAAGAGAAAACTGCTTGGGAGTGGGCTCTACCATCAGGCAATAGGGTCATGTGTATATCCATCTCCTGAAAATAAAACAAAGCAAAGCAAAAGGGACTGCATATGGAAACTGAGTCTCCTTCCAGTATCTTGTGAGTGCATTAGCTGTTAATCAATCAGACTCAAAGGACTGCTATTGAAGGCCATCTGTGCAGATGTAGGCTATCACAATGGCATTGGACAAAGGAGGGCCGATGAAGGAAAACTGAGAAATGGCACATCAGCAGTTCATCTACTGCTGCCAAAAAAAAGAGAGGAGATCTTGACTTTTATCATATCAGCCATCTGACTGTTCTTGCACTGCTGCAGTTGCCCCAATAAAGAAGCACCTAAAAGTTTTCCAAAGGCAAGCTCTAATTTCCACATCTTATTTTTTTTTTCATTTGCTCATCACTTTCAGATTCAAAATGGCAAAGAATCAACACAAGCATCAGCCTAGACAAATCCCCACAAAAGGGGAGTAAAACTCTTGAGTGACAGGAACCCAGCAGTCTATGATAAATAAAACAGATACTGTAAGAGCTTCAAACAAACAGACTGTCCCTGCCTGGCTATACTACAGGATGAAGGCAGTTAGAAACAAAAGCCTGTAAGGGTCCCACAACACCCCATTTTTGTTTTCCTGCAACAGACTAATTTGGTTGCCCCTCTGGAAATTGATGCAATTAGAAGTCACCATCAGGCACATGTAGCCCAGAAGTAGAGAATCTGTGGACATCTGGATGCTGATTATCTACTACTCCCTTTCATTCATCGTCTTTGGCCATGTTGACCAGAGGTTACAGGAACCAAAGTCCAACAATACCTGTAGGGCTACAGGTTCTCCAGCCCAGATATAGCCTTTGCTTCCTTTTGATTACTTACATATATATGAAAAAGAAGTCTGCTGCAGCATATCTATAATCTCATGAAGGGGGGTGTTCCACTTGATCTTTTAGTTTATTTATCAATTTTCTAATTTAAAGCACAGTCAGCTCTCTATATCCACGAGTCCTGTACCCACAGATTCAAGGAATTATGCCTTGCAAATATTTGGGGAATAAAATCCAAAAAGTAAACCTGGATTTTGCTGGGCACCAAGTACTATGCTGATGTGCGGGCATACCCTACTATAGCCTCCCACCATCTTACAGATCCTCAGGTTCTCTCTGTCACTTGTTTGAGTAGTTCACCATTTTATGTAACAGGCACCATTTTACTAAGCCATTGTATATAATGGGACTTGAGCATCCACAGATTTTGGTATCCATGGGAGGTCCTAGAACAAAACCCAGCCAATACTGAAGGCCCACTGTATTTCTGAGACATCCTTGGTCTTCAGGTTCTTTGAGTGAATAGTCACAGCCGTAGTTAATTTATCTGCATGCTGTGTTTTCCACAGTACATTGTGCTCAATGAAACTCATTTTTAAAAAATGTGGAAGCTATTATTATAATACATTACAACACAGTATTAACAACTCAATTACAGTTCATTTAAAAAGATGTAAAACATTCAAATGAGCATTAGGCATGCTAACAGGTCAGTCAGCAATATGAACTACATAACATAAATGCGCTCACATTAAGTGATTCACCAAGCATCTCAGATAAAGAGATCAAACAATAAGATATCTTGTCTGTCATCAAACTCATAGCAAAAAAGGGGGAACAGCAAAATGGGGAGCCAGAAAACCAAACCACAAGCCACTGCAGACAGTGCACTTTCAACCAATAGACAAAACATTTTGCTCAGCAGGGTCCCATGTCCTGAGCCATAAGGGCAAACTTAGTCTAATGGCAATTCACCTCCAAGCTGCCTCTGTGGAGCACTAGAAAAAGAGGCTTCTCACTGAGCAGAGGGAGAGTATGGTGCTAACACAAACTTCCTCTCTCTCTTTCACACACATTTACACACACACACACCAAAAAGCAATAGGAACTACTGCATAAAGGCTGCTAGGGTTAGGGCAAAGCTGGTGGCAATGGCCATAGCCAAATGGCAAACACAGGGCCTCTGTCTCTTTCCCTCTCTTCACTCATTTCTCCATCCTTCAGCTTGTGAAGGTTTCAGCTTCTTGGTGTCTCAAAGGTTTAGCATGCCTGCTAAGCCTCCAGTACAAGGATGGTCCTTTCTGCTATGGGCTCAGGGTTGGGGGAGGGAGATGCTGACTGAGAAAAAACAGGAAGCCCTGTCACACAGTCAGGGGGCACACTCAAGACATATTACTGAAGACAAACAAAAGACCTAGCCTACAATGGGCCAGTATGCAATTTCTTTTGAGAGTCTGTATTGTGGCAGGTCCTACCTAAATAGCCTAAAGACAACAGATGCTGTCTGATCTTGGAAATTAAGCAGAGTCAGCCCTGGTTAGTATATGGATGGGAGACAACCAACAAATACCAAATGCTGTAAGCTGTATTTTAGAGAAAGGAACTGGCAAAACCACATCTGAGCTTCCTTGCCTAACAAACCCTATGAAATTCATGGGGTTGCCAAAAGTTGACAGGCAACTTGAAGGAACACACACACACACACACACATTCTAGCAGGTCACAAAGTTGTCAGGTCTTCAGTTGGAGAAAGTATCTAGAAGCGGATAACATGGGTCTTCAAATCTATCTGCCCAATTCCTTTAATCAACCCTTTCATCCCTCTCTGTCCCTCATGCTTTTGGTCAGTAGAACTTTTCTTCTTTTGTTCCACAAGAAGTGTGGAGTGAATGGTGGCTCGTTGGCTGCAGCTTTACCTGGGGACTGGGAACATTGAACAGAACAGGTTGCAAGGAAGAAAGGAGAGGGTGGCAGTTCACGGGAATCAGAACATGTCTAAGAAGAAGACAGAAGGTATCAGCGACCATGTATTTCAGTAAGCAGACAGATGCCTTGCCTCAGACATATCTAGGTGTATGTGCAGTATGAGTTCCTTGCTTCATGGAGACAACTAACCCCAAAATGCCTGTATTTATTGAAAGTTGCAGTTTCTTCTCCTTATTAACATGACTGGACAAAGCCAATTGCAAAATGCTACAAACTGAGAGTAAGAGCAAGAGAGAGGGAGAGAGAATTATTTAGTCATGTGCCACAAATCTCATTAAAAGTACAACTCGTCGAACGTCTGGACTATTTAGAAAATCTCTGAAGAAACAAAGAACAGAAACGAGAACCTACCCTTTAGACCAGTGGTTCCCAACCTTTGGTCCTTCAGGTGTTTTGGACTTTAGCTCCCCTGAACCCTAGTCAGCATGGGCAACAGAGTGGAAGTTTAAAACATCTAGGCACCCAAAGACTGAGAGCCACTGCTTTAGATCATAACCTGATGAAGAGTTTTCAGAATCCCAAACCCTTTATCTAAAGAATGTGCAAGAGTGTGCATATTTTGAACCTCAAATTAAAATTCAACCTGCTCGGGCATTTTCCACCCTTTTTTATAAAAATTCCAGCCTGTGACTCCCTCCTTATACGCAGCAATTACACTGCCAAGTCCCAATTATTTACTTAAAGAAAATGCTACCTTTATCCAGGACAAATAATGTATACCACACACATTTAAATAATTGGATATTTGAATATTTAACTACTATCTATAAAACCTGAAATTGCTGGTCATAGAATTGTTCTTTTGCACAGTATTCCAGAACAGAGTAGGGGAATATGTGAGAGGAATGACTCTTGCTTTCCAGATGCTGTTGGAAAACAACTCCCATCTTCCCTATCTGGTATAGCTATTAGTGATAGATCATGGAAGTTGCAGTCCAGCAAAAGCTGGAGGACCATCCTATTGTTCTCCTAGATGCAGTGACTAATTCTGGCCATTGGATTTAGAGTCAGCATAAGTAGGCTTCTGCCTGTTTGAGGATGGATTTGAGTGCTAAAACTGATTTTTACAGCCACTACACTCAACCCATCCCTGCACACTACACTGCAAAAACCTTCATTTCAGAGCTATTTTTGGACATGAAAGAAATGAATTGTAACAACCTGCAACAGCCTTGATTGAATGCAGTTCACTCTTACTGCTGCTGCTGTTACCACCATATGGAACCTTTCACGCCTGCCAGTTTTTCTTTCACAGTTTTTTTGTAAAAATCTGACAATAACTGTTTTTCTGAATGTGATTATATGCCTCAGATTCACAAAAAGAAATTAAAAGCTTCACAAGGTGTTAAAATTCAAGATTTTCAGCAAGGATTTTTTGGTACACTTTTCAAATCCAGCAGGGTGCTGCTCAGGAACATATTAGGTGTTCCCTGCTAAAATTATCGATGAAGCCCCATGTTGTTCATCCAAATCCACATGAGACAAGAAAGCATCTTCATTTGTTTATATACAGAGATATTTACAAAGCCTGGAAACGTCGTCTTCTGGACTACAACTCCCAGAAATCCTCCCACAGCCAGCATGCACATGGGTCCTGAAGAATAGAGGATTCTGAGAGTTACAGTCCAAAAGTAACTTCCTCAGTCTCTAGATATTTCAGCACAATTTCCATGTTTCTCTGATAGTCAACACTCCCTTTGATCTGGGTCAGCAAAAAAAATAATGACAGACAATGAAAATTACCTCCCATTTTGCCTTTAACATATTTTATTACTGGTTAATAACGAAAATCTTTAGGAACAGCCAAAGCTCCTTATTCAGTCATGCTACATGCCTATGGTCTGAAGCCTATAGATTCCATCCTAACAGCAAACCCATATTGCAGGAAAATTTGATAGGGATCAGCTAAAAGCTTCTTCTGAGAAGCAGGTTCCAACAGGAGTTTTTGAGGGATCATTTCCACAGCTGGAGTCAAAGCAAAAAGGACCAAGGTCCCAGGATCAAGAAGCAGAGTAAAGATCCTGCAACATGTAGAGTTTGCACCACCTAATTTGCAGCCTCCTCTTGCTTCCTTTTGAAGAATATGTTGGAAGACAACACCCACAAGTGTTTGGCTACCCTCAAAACAGGTCAGAGGAATGATTCCTGGGCATCCTCACACTGATCAGATAATTCACCACCATCTGTACTTGAAATTTGTTGGAATCTTTTTGGTGACTTAAGTGGGTATATGTATCCCTTATACCAGTGTACATCACTTTTCAAGTTGGGTGTAGAGCTAGTGGGAGGACAAGAGCAAAGCTATCTCCGCTGGGAGAACAAGCTGTGCTGCCACTCCTGAAATAGCAGGGCAGCTGACCAAGGTGGTTTTCCTTGCTGCTGCTTTCCCCTCCCCACACTTGTCACAGCACTCATGGCTACTATCTCTCTGTTGTAATGCTGTTGCCTCTCCTCCTCCTCTACCAGCATAGTATGCCAGCCAGTGGGATCTTGGCCATGGTTATTTGCTATCCTGATCAACTAACCACTGAGCCTGGGCACCTCCCACTTGTAATTGCTACACATATGATAGCACGTATGACATTATCTTAATATTATGGAAGCCCCTCCTAGGGTGTGCCTGCCAATTATGCAGTTGCTGTCTGTGAGGTCCGCAGATGTTCAAGTGCAATTTTATTTCAGAACTTAACCACAGAAACCCACAGGCAAGTAAGCAACTGAAAAAAGAGAAATGTTTTAGTTTAGTGGCACATACTGTTCACATAAGACTTCAGGGGCTGGGCACTGATATCACCAGTTAAAGGATTTCAGCCAAACAACAAACTTGCTTGCATCCTTGAAAAGCTAAATTCATGATTTGCTGCCAATGAGACAGTGACATAGACAGATCATTAGCTGGACCCAGCAACATAGGAGCTTCTAATCAGCTCTTCGGTGGAGGGGGGGCCCTAGTTCAGAAGTAAACAATGTGCTTTGTAAGCAAAGATTCCCAGAATCAAACCCTGGCATCTCCAGTTAAAAACATCTCAGGTAACAAGGAATATGCAAGCTCACTGCTAGAGATCCAGGAAAGGTGCTGCCAGTTGGTTGCACACATTTGTTACACCTACACATGTATTTCTGGAGGCAATGCAGAAGGAGCTATGTAAAACCTCCTTGCACAATGCTGCTTACCCCTACCATGCAATAGCAGTTGGGGGAACTCCACATTACAGCTCTGTCCCCCTTGCCACTGATCAGTCATGCCCAATTGCTACTCCTTCCCCAGGAGGTAAAATGCGGCTGGAATATAATAAAGTGCACCTCCCACAGCCAGTCACTATTGCTGGTGTAGTGGCAAGGAAATGATGAAGACCTTCAGGTTGTTCCATCACAGAAAGCTTTATTTTCCAAACCATTTATTTACTGCACAGGGCAAGCAGCGGAAATACAATGTCCAAAACTGCCAGCCCCGATTGATTAAAACACTTAGTTCTTATACCTTTGGTCAACAACGTCAGCAATCAATCACATTTCTAGTCTACGTCAGCCATTACATTTGGAGCTTAATACCACCCCCAAAACAAGGGAACAAAGACCCCAGTCACCAGATAATACAAAGCAGAGGCAGAGAGAGTATGCCTGACTCCCTTTTTACTTCCCAGGCACCTAAGCATAGCATTACAAGGCCAATCATATTTTTAAACTGAGATAAGGCAGGGACATCTGCTGTCCAATTCACTTATTTTCCTACTCATGCAATACTTCTCTGAATTTAACTCCTTCACTGGGAGCACAAAACTGTGTCTGGGAACCTCCACTACCACTCCTTGTTCTCATTTGAAGAGGAAGCATGGAAGGAATAGTTGCTACCGCCAGATGATGGTGCAAGTACACTGATGGAGGCTTAACACTCTACCAGCAGGCTTAACGGATCTTGGCCTTATGTCTCCCTCAGTGACACATACCAGAGGAACCCTTTTGGCTCCCTGCAGTGCACAATACAGAGCATTTAGGTCTGTGAGTGGTTGGCGCCTTCTTGGCTTCTATGCATTTCACAGCTCCCTCAGGTGATAGAATATTTTTCTAATTAAAACATAAAAGTGAATTAATTAATAAAAAGTTTCTGTAGATGAAGGGTGAAATCCATTCCAATAAAGCGTTCATTGGAGAGCTTCAGGTACTTCTTAAAGATGAAAATGCTGATGGGTAAGGAAGAAGCTAACATCCTATGAATGCCAATGTTTGCCCTACTTCAAGCAAGTTACAAACTCAACATTTTCCAGTGCTAAGACACTGAAGGCAGAAGTAGATAAAAAATGGCAGCCCCTTCATTCTGAGTTCTTTCCCTTTCTAGCATGCAATGACAATCACCCTGCTGACTATTGCTTGCTGTCAGGGGCTCCTCTGACCCTGCTCCAAATTCTTGGCTGCTGCCAGGGGGTGAGTAGGGGCTGGAGATACATACACATTTGGTCTCACAGATCTCAATATTAATTATAGCAGCTGAGTGGCAAATGCAGGAAGGGATCATGCACATGAAAGTAAAGCCATAGTGATCCATTGTCCTAGTTACTTTAAATGGAGTGGATCCTAGCTCTTTTATCAGGCTTCAGCTCTTGCTCCTTCTGGAAACCTTGCGTTATTGTCTAGGCCAGGGCTGCTGCTAACTGTATACTGAGGGACATTTGTTACATTATTAAGCCCAAGTAGTCGGTTAACACTTGATATTACTAATGAATTTGTACAGAGCATCTTCAAAAATCCAGTCTTTGTTTAAGATTTTATAGCTTTTCCAAAAGCAAACTACAAAATGTAACCCTCCACATACATCATTTTCTCTTCTCCTACTTCATGACCCCTCTTTCAGAGTCAAATAAGATTGGCACATGTATTGTATTGTTTTGCAAAAGTGTTATCCCAAATGATAATTGACTGCTTATCATAGCATGCGATTTTCCTTACCACCATATCTTGTGTATTTGGAAACTGGTCATTGGGTGCAAAAACACTGATTTAATTTGTAAGTCTGATAGTGGGAGCCACATACCTTTCAGAAAATCCTGTTGTGGGAGGAGAAAGAGTTTAATTACAGGGAATATGCATTGCTCAATGTGTAGTTTGATTGCGAACAGGTTGGCTTTGCAATAATTAGCTAATTTTTCAAAGCAATATATTGAAATTGTGAGACTGCTCAGTCTTTTCGTAAAGGAGGATTTTCAAGGTTGATCTGTAGGCCAATGAGCTTAGCATCTTGTTGACAAGATAGTGACAACCGTATAACATTCTTGCAAGCCTTTGATTGCAAGTTCTGAAAGAAGCAGGAGCTCAGCCAGCTGTGCATGTGATCTTACTACAGTTGGTGACCTTGCTCAACTCAAGTAATTGGTATCCTACTTAACTTAATCCCTGGATATCCTGGGCTATGACCTAAAAGACCTGCCTGCAATGTGCACACTGCTATAATTAAACCACACATTTTTTCTAGGAGCTCTGTAGACTTTCACTATATTTCCCTTTTAGTTTGCTGGCTAATCAGTGATTCTCACCACAGAGATTAAATAGCATTAGATGGCATATGGAAAGGAAAATGTCTAGTCTTCTCAGAAAGCATGCCTACAGGGATGATACAGTCAGTAGACAGCATTTGAGCATTGCTTAGTAACAGCTAAAATGGAAGTGGCCTAACCATCCTAAAGGCACCATCTGATCTTGGAAGCTAAGCAGAGTCAGCTCTAATTAGTATTTGGATGGGAGACCACCAACAAATTCCATATACTGCAGACAATATTTCAGAGGAAGGAATTGGCCATACCACTTCTGAGTATCCCTTGTTTATGAAAACCCTATAAAATTCACGGGGTCGCCACAAATCAACAGGCAACTGGACATCACATACACACACACAGTCCTAAAAGGAGGTCAAGATGTGGCATGTGTCACTACAAAAAAGCTTCCTGGGATTGAGCTACAGGCACTTCCACTCCTCTTATGCACCTCCACTTGAGCAAACAAAGCACTTCCATGTAAGATGGGTAACTCTCTACTCTACCAGGTATAACAAATGATGAAGGATGCTGGAGCTGTAGTCCCACAATATGTAGAGGGCCCTGCCAAATTTAAATGCCATTTTATTAAATGATAAAGAGTGGCAAATCTTTTTAAAGATACATATATATACATATATATTTGGGGCTATAATTGCAGCATTTCACTAACCTTTGTTTCTCGCATATTATATTTCATTAATGCTCCGTTAGCATTTCTCCCTGTTCCTGTAGGAAATTGTTCTGCTGTAATAAACACTTCTCCCAGAATTAGCCTGACCGCAGGACATGCTGGGATTCATATGACACAGAAGCTCTGCTAGGCTACCAACTGTTGTTGCTGTTTGCCTTCAAGTTGTTTCTGACTTATGGCAACCGTAAGATGAACCTATCACAGGGTTTTCTGGGGGCTGAGAGTATATGACATGCCCAAGTTACCCAGTGGGTTTCCATGGCTGAGTGGAAAATCAAAACCTGGTCTCCAGGGTTGTAGTCCAACACTCAGATCACTACACCACACTGGCTCTAAGGCTACCAATACATCCACATAACTAAGCCTGCTTCTCTAATGTTGTTCTAGAATTTGAATCATTATAAATGACATCTACATACTAAGAAAGAATTGAATTTATAAACCATGGGTGTCTAAACATTATAAATTTATAATGGGTGTCTAAATGAAAACCCATATTTCTGTTCATGTAGGACAGAACATCTCATTCTTGATTGGCCAGAAAACATCACCATTTCATGATGAGCAAATTCTGAGGCTGATGATCTTGGCTGTCCAGAAGAAAGCAAACAGCCTTTTGAGCCAGGCCCAGAAGCAGAAAGAACTGTCCCCATAGTAGAAAATTTTATTCCCAGAGAACAGAGAGTACAGTCTCCTTAGGCTTGACAAGACAATATGTATTACAGTGAAGGGGCCCCATCTTCCTTTGGATTATTGCCATGTTTGCTCTGATGGGAGGATGGAATACTCATCTCCCAGCAGCTGTTTCACAATCTTGGCTTCATCTACCCATAACTGTTGCTTCTAATCTTTGGAATGGCCACCCTGACTGGATAGGTCAAATGTGGCCATTAACAGGAACAAGCGCGACTTCCAAGATCTGCAGGAATATGTTAAGTTTGATGCAAAAATTATATTTAAGAGGCGGAATTCTGACTCCAAGAGGGAGCTAGTTCACATAAAGGATAAGGTATAATGTTCCTCCCTTGGCATTCAATGGCCTGCTTTGCCTATACTTCATCAAAGCAAATCATATTCAACGTCATGAAAAATGGTCTAGTTAGACGTATGTTCACTTTTGATTATGCACCAACTGTGCCTTTGTTCCAGAGCAGTCCTTCTTATCTGACAACTTGTCAAATCAAGTCCTTTGTAACATGCATTACATATTATGGTCAGTTTCAGCTACCCTAGAAATCTAGAGATCTTCCATTCTACATCAAGGTAGCACACTTTCTGAAATATAGCCAACAAGAAGAAAAATCCAGACACTTAACTAATCACCTGTCTCTCAGCAGTAAAAGTTGTTAAACGGGAATTCCCTGTTCAAGATACTGGAATGCTTAACATCTCAATAAAATGCATTTGCCAGGATCAACCAGTTTAGCATATTGTAACCACTATTATGGAAGGTGTGAATGTGAGCATGTGTATTTCCTTAGCATTAATTTATCTGTATCCTGAAGCTAATGAAGCATTGCTAACTGGAGTTGGGAAATTGTTGACTTGAACCCTGCCTCAGCAAATTTGCCTTTAGAGAAGTCATTCTCTCTCCATCTCAGTGTCCTAGTCTACCTGCAGTACAGAGATAGTGTCACTGATAAGAGATGCTGGAAGGGCTGTTAGGATAAGGCTATACTGTGCTTTGAATACTCAGGACATCCTACATAAACAGTGAGTAAAACTAGACAAAAGCTATCAGTTACCTGTTTTATACTTTGTAGCACAATGATGGGTAACTGGAGGGGGAAGCTAGAAGCAATTTTTACCCCTGCAAGCCACATTGGCATACTCCTGGCACCAGGAGGAATGTCACATCAAATTACCGCAACAAGGGAAACATTAACAAAGGGGAGCTAATGGACTAGGGCTTAACTCTTTTGAGGTTTCTACTTCCAGCACAGGTAAAACTCTTTTCTTTGTACTACATTTGGGAAATTTTACCTGTACAGCATTTAAAAGTTTATCCAAATGTAATAGTGCAGAGACGTCTTAAGAAATTCAATGTTCTCTGCCTAAGAAAGGGACAGTTAGCTTTGTGAGGAACAGAGTTTGCCTGGATCTTAATGGAATTTACTTTGCTGCTGCCAACGGATTTGAAATATTATTATCTTTCCTTCATTGTCCTTTGTTCCTGGTCCCCACATGGCCAAGAAGAAGAGTAGCCTCTGCCTGCATTGAAATCCCCCCAGATCACTTTAACAGACAACAGAAATAACATCTGACACAAAATGTAGGCCTATGGCTCTGACATCGTAACTTTTCTTCTTGTCACTGCAGTTTAGGCCTCCTTGGAGATACCCCTAGATATCATTTTGATATCAATAATTTGGCTTTCTTCCACCACCCCTCTCCACGTGTTTGTGAGGCCCCTGGACAAGCACAGAACTAGGCTCAGCCACTAATTGCTGGACATTCTATTCTCCACCCAGGCAGGCCAGAAATAGCCAGATCCTTGCTTTAGGAGACCTCTCTGCAAACACCCTCATTATGAATGCACACTGTTTACAAAGGACTCCCTGCCCCGAGCAGGCAACCTGGCAAGCTGAATACTCAAATGCCAAGCACTGAGCATTTGCATACTGGCTACCTCTTTGTCAATTCGGACTTAACTCAATCATGCCAAATTTTGACCTTTCCAAAGCTTTGTTCCACGCCCGAAACGCATTGTTTCCCCAAGTATGGCATAGCCTGCAGTTACATTTCTCTCTATAAAAACCCCTGATTCCGAGACCATCCTCGGATTGTTCCCGAGTTCCAGATCGCCTTGCTGCTGATTTGCTTGGTGAGCTTCCCCTCAGCTCTATGTGCTGAGATACATCGAACCCCAGCATCGCTCTCTATCTTCTTTCCGGGCTTCAGAAACAGGTTTCGTATCATCCGAATCTACTATCTCTCTGAAAATCCTGCTATCATACTCACACTTTTATTTACCTTAGTTATCTGTGTGCGTGTGTTGCTTCCATTGTGTGCCTGTATTTAATAAAGATCATTCATTATTTCCAACACGGTTTGCTTCTTGACTTGGTCTGACCCTGTAAACATTGGGTTACAAGATCCTGCTGCGTTGCCCTGCCTCTCGTAGTGTCAACCATTGCTCTTGACTAATTTCCCCCATTTTGTGTAATTGTAAGGTTATTTAGGTGTCCCTCCCGGGACCCCCAGTAAACAGGGTAACATTCTCCTGTATGATTTTAACATCTTTGCTTGAAAAGGAAGGCAATAAAGCTTTGAAAGTTTGCACGATGTATTTTGTGGATTTTAGCTGGTCCAATAAAGGTATCACTGTCCTGTGAATTTTGGAGTTTTTTGGTTTTTGCTGCATTGCCTACATGGCTTCTAGTTGCTGTTTTGGCCATGGGTTTTGTTTTGTTTTGCCATAATGAAAGGTTTGAGGAAAGTTGAAGGAAAGGCAAACTCTGGTATCTAGATGCAGTTTTGGTCTGTTTCAGATGTCTTTTGGCCAGAAAATTTCCTGATTCCCCCCCCCTTTTTTAAAGACTGGGAAGTTCAGAGGGCTTTGGCAGACTACCAGAGGGCTTCAGGGGTGGCAAAAGTGGGGGGGTGGAAGTCACATGCAGCTCAGAAGCTGAACTATCCTTACGTCTGCTTTAGCAGAAGAAAGATAAAAAAAATTACAACTCAGTGGAATTTTCAGCAGATCTATCTATCAAGACTTGGTTTCAAAGGTTTTGGGGCCATATATTGATGAATACATGGTGCCAAAGTTGTTAATGAAAGTTGTTAAATATTATATCCAATCTGACACTTTGAAGTGGGGATATATGTTTGTTTAGAGTATTTATACCCCGTTCCACAGCCACAAGTCTCTCAGAGCAGCTTACAAATTGTTGAACAAGCATCTTGTATCCAAAACCCATTTTTGATTATTCTTAGATCTTGCTGACCCACTAAACGAAAATAACCATTGTGCAAGCTTTTGTGGTTCTGTCCATTGTCCTTTCTAATTAAACTGGTTGTATTTCATGAACTTTTTTCTTCTTTCTACATCAGGCCTATGTTTTCTTTTTGTTACATCTGGCCTGTATTTAGTGTTTTATATTTTGGAAAATTAAAGAGTGCATATCTTTTTCCTGTGTGTGTGTATATGTGTACACTTGTGCAGTAAACTTGTGTGTGGTAATTGATTTACTCGAACATACACACTGGCTGCTAGATCCAATAGAAGACTCTCTTGAAGAGAATGGTATGTGTGCAACTGGTATATTGAATGCAATCAGCTGTAGAGACTGTTGGATCGCTTAAGGATACATTTGATAAGTGACTTTCACAGCTGTTCCAATAATAGATATAGATACATATATAGCATTCCCTGCCATAGCACTCTTCTAATCTGAACTTTATCATCTCAAAGCTGTTATGTTCTGCTACTTTATCCATGGCATCAGTACACAAAGCATCACTTAGCACCCATGCTGCAATCCCAAATCCATTTTTAAAAATCCTCCTGTTGGCTGGCAGAATGACAAAGCATTTTGCCGAAATGAAAACTTTACAAAATATGGAGTGTACTGAGTTATACTTTAAATTCCTAGTCTAATCTTCCCCCTCTTGAAAAAAAAGTTCACATTTAGTTGGCTATTTTCTGTCCATGGCATTTATTAGAAACAACAATAAATACATTCCAAAAAGGAAATTTAAAAAGTCTCTCCAGTAGATTATCCACAGAAACATGCAGATCTCACTTGGAACAAATCCCCGTTCACAGTGTTTTTCATAAATGCTGTTTGCATTTATACATATGCATGAACTGTCTTTGTTGCCCCATTAAACTCTACTCATACCAACACTTTTTTGTCAGTATTTTATTTTACTTCTTCGTACACTTCCCATACAGTTTATATATATGTATATATGTATATATGTATGTATGTATGTATACAGAAACTATTTCCAGAAATGAATGCTCAGGAATTAAGTTATTTTTGTAATAAGAACTGCAATTAACCAATTGTACTTGTATGTGCATATGTGCTCTAATACTTTTGACACAATGTTTACAAAATGACTAGGAAACTTTGAGACAAGATAGTGTAGCAGCTGGTTTAATGAAACTTGAGGGGGTTTTAGATAAAATGTTACAGACCCTGTGAACAGGCAAAATAAGGAAGGTGCAATAACTCAAATTATATAAATAAAAACAAGGCTCTGCAAAAAGCAGAAGTGGGGAAGAATGATGTCTGGGAAGCTAAAGCACTGCTCAGGCCCTGATTGTCCAATAAGCATGTTCACTCTCTGATCTCTGTAGAGACCATGCCTAAGGAATTTTGGTGTGCATCAGATCATGCCTAAATTACACTAAAGAAAACCAATAAATGGAAGAAGAAAACAGTGGCATACTCCACCCAGTGCAGAAAAGCCCACCTTGCCTTCCTTCAGCAGCAGATCACAAGAAAAAATAGCTGGTGAGGAAAAGCCTGATTTTTGTTCATACAAAAATGGAGAGCATAATCTGGGATGGGAGTAGGGATGGAGAGAGAAGCCTAATGGAGGAATTATACCGTCTGACCTGAAAGAGAACTTGTAACATGGTAAAGAATAAGCATAAAATCCCTACCACTCAAGTCAACTGCAAAGAATGAATTGCTGTGCATGGATGCTGTTTCAAGAGCACAGATCATATGAATGTACACGATAAAAGTCTTACATAGGCAAGAAAGGCCACTGGAGCAGGGCTGACCCAGGAATTCTTGGCTCTGCAACCCCTCATCACTGCTCAGGCCCTGATTGTCCAATAAGCATGTTCACTCTCTGATCTCTGTAGAGACCATGCCTAAGGAATTTCTTCTGCAATGTCCGCTAGAACACCACAATCCTAACTGTGGTTTTTCTGATAGGCAAGAGGCTGATGCAGCTCACAACCCACAAAGTCAAGAGCAAGATCAGGCCCATCTGCATCTCCAACTTAAATACTATCCAATTCATTCAGGGAACCCACAACAAGTCCCACTATAAAAAGGAATGAACTTCATTTTCTTGAAATACATCTTTTTAAAGGGAAACTCTGTTCCCAAATCTACTAGAGTAGAATTTCCCCCAACTGGTTCCAGTTAAAAGCAGACCTGGGGACTGAGAGGGCCTCAGAACAGTTGTAGACTCTACAATGCAGAGAATCAGTTGATTTGAGTGTGTCCCCACTATAACTATAACCTCACTGTGTTTGTAAAGTTGGCCCATTAGTGAGAACAGTAGAGTAAAAGACTTCTTTTCCCCTGATGTGCTAACTTTGCACATTTGGCCTGGTCATTCAGAGTAGTCCTGGATATACTGTTGCCCTTGGTCCATCAAGCTGCAAGAATAGACAACTGTATCCCTCTTAAAGCTCATCTGGTAATGACAAGCATTTTGATTCAAGCTCAGACTTCTATGGCTCTTTTTCTCCTAGCAACTAGACTACTTTAATTAACTCTTAAAGGGACTACCACCGAAAATATTTGCAATTCAAAGCACGGGCATGATGCTGTTTTGACCATCAATTGTGCTTGTGTGGTTCTCCAATTGGTTGGAAAGCAACTGATAGTGAATGGGTAGATAAGGGCTTTCGACCTTGTCATCACAAAGGGTCATGTTAAGTATCAGATACTCATTTTTGTTTTCATTCTCCCATTGCACAGTCCAACTTATGTGGAATGGTCAGATAGTAATAAAAATAAACAAGAGGTTCTTTATAATGGAATGTAGTTGGGGTATTACAGGGGATGTGGTACAGCAGACCCAGCTTCACTGTGAGCACTGTTTAACCTTCATGCCCAGGACTTATTGTACTTTCTTCATAGAAGACTCAAGAAAGAAAGCAATAATGTAGGAATAGGGTAGGGAGAATGCTATGTAAGAGAGTTCCCTCCCCCAGCATCCAGAAAATAGTTAAAAAGAGTCCTTGGGCATTTTAGAGGGGAGCGAGTTGGCCAAACACAGCACGTACTGGAGCTGAAAGATTCTGGAGCTTCCTCCAGTCTTTCAGACTGAAATACCAGAGGATGGATTCTTCTTCTCAATATTTCTAAATAAAAATAGCACAACAACAAAAAAAATGTCCTACATACACAAATGCAAACTGATCCACATATACGCATTAAGCAACAAAGATATCCTCTTCCAGAACCCTTGCAAACAGCTTTTTGCAATCTGGAATGGGAGAGTTCAAACATGTAGCTTGTATTTTATTTTCTGACAGCCATACTTCTGTTTACCCAGACTAGAGGTACTGCCCTTAAATTCTGGTATGCTTGGCAGCAACCCAAGAACTGAAAAACTAGCTGATCACCCTTTGGCCGTGGGAAGATCTTAACTAAAACCATCCAGCTAGAATCTACATCCTCTGCTTACACTGAGCTTTACTTATAAACAAAACATATTTTAAGATGAGCAGTGAAACTGACACACAACCTTCTGTAACTCAGCATCCTCCCGCAACAATTCCACCATCCCCATCCAGCATGCCCACCCAGTGTTTGCTGGCTAGGAGTAATAAAAAGTATAGTCCAGTCCATCTGATGGGTGCCAGCTCCTCTACCAGCACATAGTTTCATCATATAGAGGTGTGCAGAAGTATGTGGCTTTATACGTTTGGTTCTTCTGCACACTTTTATTGCTTGAGGTGGACATGGCCAGGAGTCATACCCTGAGGGTCTCCTTCCCAGATGGGGCCCACTCTTTCATTACCTTTGTGAAGCACCTTGGTTTTGCAATTGCCACAACAGAGTTGAGAGTTCTAATGTGTTTTTGTACCTGAAGTTCTGGGAAAGGTTATTTTCAAGGATTCTGGAAAGATAAAGATTAATAATAGGCACTTCCTATTCTGGTTGTTGATTTCAGCTGTTTGTGATATAGATGTACAGACAACTTGCTTTATGTAGATTGTTTCCTTTCACCAAAGTTCCCTAACATTAAATTTCTTTCTGCTGGAAAAATGATATTAAGTAGCAATCCTCCTGCTGCATAGTGGACATAGATTAGGAAAAAGATGACAGCGAGAGTGTGGAATCTGAGTTCCTCCAGAGGATGTAGGCCAACAGCATCCAAAATTTTAGGTCATAGCCTGTCAGGAGTCCAACAGAAGTATCATAGGTTCTTCACTACAAGATTATTCAGTTGGCCAGTTTGCTTCTTGCGTGCCAAGTTTTCACCTTTTCCCACTAAGGAATAAGGAACTATGTATGGCAACAACAAGACAGTACCTTTAGGTGACTTTGGGCCATTACACTCTCTCATCCTCAGAGGATGGCAAAGGCACCCCCCCTTTGAACAAATCCTGCCAAGAAAACTCCATGATAGGATTACCCTAGGGCCACCATAAGTCAGAAACAACTTGAAGGCACACAACAACAGAAAGCTGAAAAAACAGTCAACACAATTGAGTTCATATTGCTGAATTTTTTTCTGGGCATACATAAAAATATACACACCAAATTACATGCCAGTGGTATAAATCTCATGCAGGATTTCTCTCATGGTTTGTCTTGAGCTGCTGCATTGTTGTTGCTACTCTTGTTGTGTGCTTTCAAGTAATTTCTGACACGCAGCAACTCTAAAGTGAAGCTATCATGGGTGTGATGCACTCAGAGTCACCCAGTGGTTTTCCATGGCCAAGTGTGGAATCATAGTCCAATGTTCAAACAAATACACCACGCTGGCTCTCAATCTGCTGTACTTGCATTCTTTTTTTTTTTTAATCACCCAAGCAGACCACTACTTCCGTGCTTGCCTGAGCAATAAAATCTTTGTGGAGGTTCTTCTCTCAGTCCCACCACCTTCCTAGGCACCTTTGGTAGGAAAAAGTGAGATGATCTTATCCGTGGCAGCTCCCAAACTTTGGACCTCCCTCACTAGGAGGCCTTGGATGGCTCCTCCTTTGCTGTCCTTATGCCAGCAAGTGAGAAAAAATTCTATTCCAACCGCAATGGGCTTTGAGTGGTAACCTCTCTTCTTGATTTTTATCTTCTGTTTTTAGTGGATTTTTTCATGCTTTTAATTATATAGTTTAATTGTACTTTAAAATAACTTTTAAAGATAGATCACAGATGTTTTTGTAGGCAACTCTCCTCAATGTTTTAGGGGATAACTCTAAAAGACAAAATTGGAAGTGACAATAGTGTAACTGGAAGTCTAAGAAGGTGTCACCTATATGGTCTCTCTGTGTGTGTTTTTGAGTGTGTGTGTTCCCCTTCTAATTAACTGATAATTACCCCTGTCTTTCATCTGCCACTTGTCTACTCAAACTGTGAACTTCACTGGCAGACCTTTCTTCCTATTTTGTTATCAGTTAGATGACTCACATTTCATGGTTCATGTTATAATAAAATATGACAGAAAAGAGAAATCGTTTTGCAAGATACAACCCAGCAGGTAATTAAGTTAGGGTTTCTCTACTCCAGCTGTGAATCACAGGGCGTGGCAGAGGAGTTTGTGAATGGTTCCATAGTAAACAAAGACAACAAAACCCTCTGCTAAGAGGCAGAAGATCTAATGCCAGCCAGGGCAGCTTACAGGCACCATCTGGATCAAATCATAAGAGTGACATGGAGACATGCCAACTGACATAAGCTCATGCCAAGCCCTCTAAACCACAAACAGGCCTCCACCAATGATTGCCACCACACAGTTATATGAACTCAGCTGGCGTTGCTAGGTCAGGCTTAGCATGATTTCTTTCTTTCTTTCTTTCTTTCTTTCTTTCTTGAGAAAACAAAGTATTATGCTGCTCTACAATATAGCCTCATGGTTCCAAGCCCCAGAAAACTTATCCATCATAAAAGCGAAGCAGATGGCAAACTCCGAAGCCACGTCACAGTCCTTCTGCCCAAATGCAACTCCCTTATTATTCAGGAATCATCATTTTCTACAATCCTCACCACTCCAAAGCAGAACTAACATACAGTGATAACATCCAGTTACACCCTTTGTAACTGCACCCTTGTAATGCAGCAACACACTTGGTAAACTTTTTGGCTTAACTGCTGTAATCCCTGCCTTTTGAGGGGGGCGGAGAAGGAAAGACACAGAAGACCTCTTCTCTTAACGTGGCTGGGATTAAGTGTCATGTTTCCCCTTCTCTCCTAAAACATTGTCCCAGGAGCAGCCATGTTCACATGGTCATATCCTGAGCTGTGTCAACTCTGAATAGCAGAGAGCAAACAGAAGGAGCTGTGGCCCTCAGGAATGCTGTAACGGCTGATTCCATAATCCCTGCCTTAAAATATATACATACATACATTATACACCCACTTTTTAAAAAAAATTCCTGAGAAGCACTGCATGGAGCAGCAGCTGCTGCCATTTCTTTGGCTCTAGAATACTTGTTGACCTGAGGCATTCTAGAGTCACAGAAATGGCAACTGTAGCTTCAATCAGTCTGCTCAGCACTTTTCTGTTTAGCTAACAGTCAAGCTGGAAACTGCCAGCCATATCTGCTGCTGTTCACTGCTACTATCTGACTTGATAAAATTCTGGAGAGAGGAGGAAGATGCATGCAGTAGCAGGAACTGCATCTTCACTCTGCTGGGTGAAGGTATCAGGGTTGTTCTGGATAAGACATCTTACTCAGGGTGTGGAGGACATCTTATTCAGGCTTGTTCTGGGTGCCTGTGGAGGACATCTTACTCAAGGTCCTTTCACATCTGATGTCAGCGCCATGAATCTTTTCAGGAAAAGCAAAACAGCAGAGCTCAGCTGGAACCAAGGATCGTATAATTCCTTATCAAGGACGCACTGGAGAATTCTACACTTTGTTATTTTCAGACACCAACCCCCATATAACATCTAATGTTGCCAGATTCCGTGCAGCAGCAGTTAAAATTCGCCAGGCACTGACCTCCGCAGTAGACTAGCTCCAAGCTTCTCTTGTTATATGGGAGCTGTGCAACCTGAAGGAGAATTTCAGTGCTACCTTTAACTTGTTTTTAATCTGTTTTTAACCTGTGTTTTTATCCTTTTATCCTTTTCTGTACCCCTTTTTACCTATGCTGGTCTATGACTGTAATAAAGATTCTATTTTATTCGTATAATTCCTTCATCGCTCAAACCATTTCCTTACTGGCCATTTTTCCAGCTCATGATATGACTAGAAACCTCTGATACTTCAATGTGACTGTTTTCCTCTTCTTTCCATATGTTTTCCCTTCTATGTCTGTGAGCCATGTCACCAGTCTATTTTGCGTAGAGTACTTAGAATTTCTTAGGCAACAATAAAATCAACAAACACAAATGACTGAATGAAACTCTTCACTTGAAAAGGGTTTACAAACATCAGCTGATCCAGAACACAGGGACACATCTCTTGTGCGATGGCAGCCACAGAGATTGCACATTTTCTTTGAGAATTTCACTGGTTAACAGTTTTGTTTCCAGACTAATATTCAAGATGATGATTTTAACTTTCAAATCTCTATGTATCCTTGGTCCAAGATATTTAAGGGAGCACATTTAGAAGTTATGTAAATATATTTTTTTTATTTTAGAAGTGTAAGGTTGCTTTGTGTGAAACTAAGTTTTCACCCCCCCCAAACACAGAACCAGCGTGGTGTACTGGTTTGAGCACTGGCCTCTGACAATGGAAACCAGGGTTTGATTCCCCAGTTAGCCATGGAAACTCACGGGAGACTTTGGGCATGTCACATGCTCTCAACCCCAGAAAGCTCCATGATAGGTTTGCCTTAGTTTCCATGAGACAGAAATGACTTGAAGGCAAACAACAACAACAACAACAACAACAACCAACCAACCAACCAGATTTTTTTAAAAAAAACTTGGACTACAGAGGAAGGAAGAATTCTACAGAAAGAAAGGAATAAAACATTGTGATACAGAATTGCCTTTATCTACTGAATGTAAACTTAATGGAATACAGACTTCATTGCAGATCATTGGACAATATCTAATGTCTTGGGATGTCTCTTCTCCTTGACTTACTTCTTCCATCTTCTCCGTTCTTCCTGTTCCTCTACCTCCTTCTGTATTTGTGCAGCTGTTTCATCCTAAATTCATCTCCATTCAACATGTATGGATAAGGCCATGAAAAATGCCTATAAATAACGCAGACAGCAGTTCTCAGCACCATTCCTTTCCTCCATGCTCCACAGCCAAAAACAACATAATCATTGCTGGCTCTAAGAAAAACATTTCCTTCTCTGAGGGGGGGGGCTACAAAATAACTGGAAAGCTTAATGTAGACATTTAGATTACAGACTCTGAGAACCCCTCATTCTCATGCCTGCTTCTTTCTCAAATATCCCAAGGGACATTCTGTAGCTTCAGTACTAGGAATAGTCCTTGGGACAGAAAAAATGAATTTACTGCTCCAGGTCCTCATGTGATTTCAGTTGCTGATGCAAACAATCTTGAAGAAAGTATACCACCAATAAACAGAACACACAACTTTCTTATGAAAAGTCACTATAAGACAGTGGTGAGAAATTGCTGAGGGCTAGGGAGCTGCACGGGCCTCTCGTTGAGACATCAGAGGGTTATACTCCCCACTGCACCCTCCCCCAAATTTCCAAAATATTTTTTCCCCCAAATGTCCTTCAAATAGCATGCATAGGGGGCATTTTCTCTACCCCTCCCCCAGGTAATTTTAGGCCTAGGGGAATTTTTTTTTTTTTAAGAAACAGACCCCAAGTCACTTTTAATAAACTTCCTGTTTTCAAACACCAGACTTCCCAGCCATGACCAAAATATGGTCCTTCATATGAACAAGAGGAGGCTTTTACTTTGCAACCCCTCATTCAGTTATCTTACCAAAGTGTTCTTCCTAGGCTTATGGCTCTCCAGCACAGCCTTCTCTGACTGGCCACAAAGTCACTTGTCACACAATTCTATACATTCCTATCCAAAAGCAAACTATACTGAGTTCATTGGGATTTACCTCCAGGCAACTGAGAATAAAATTGCCATTTTGAACTTTCTGGTTTAGGCCAACACACAGCGCCAAGATTTCTGATTACTAATCTACAGTACCAGCTGCTCTTGTTAGAAGTTCCTCTGCCTTCTAAACTTCCACCATATTCCTTGTATCCCCTGCTACAGCTCCTGTCCACTTTTGCTTGATGTAGTTCCCTGCAGCATGGATTGTTTCTGTGATTACTGACGGTCTTTTTAAAAAAATAATATTTACTCTTCATTGACCTTGAATGTCCCACACATATCGAGGCCCCAGGAACTGATGCCAGCATGTATGTCTTAGTAAGAAGTAGCAGAATGTGTTTCAAATCCACCAAGAGTAAACTTGAACAACTACACGAGATACAATTTTCCAAAAGTGATTTTTAGGCCTAATTTATTAAATAATCTTACTTTAAAAGTGAGCTTTTGTAGAGGAAGGAGAATTCCTTTGGGTTCTCTGTACAACTGCATCTCTGCAGTACTTTAATCTGGCATGTGAGTGCAGAAGTTACAACAAGCCCCCACCCCCACATCAAAACCCATGCAAAAAAAGAAAAAATATGTCAAGATCTTTCCACACGCTCCATCTTCCAAGTAGGCAATTATTTTTGTCTGTGGTCATGAATGCAGAAGTACCCTGGACATGATCTATACAGTCAAGTTTTGAAGGGTTCAGATTCTGCACAAATTCCCTATAAATGGGACCTTGGATCAATAGATGCTCATAGGCTTGATCATCTTCCCATGTAAGATTTGGTCTTCCCCCCACTCTTAAACTGCAGCTTTTTTCTCCACTACACCCAGTACTTCCTGTGTAGCAAGTTATCTTTACAGCCAGAAAATGTGTCTTTCCATCTGGATTTTATCAGGTTTTTTGGCTGATAGAACACAAACTTAAAAAAAAAAAAATCTACAGTGCTATCTTTTTGTTCACCACTAAAATACAAGGAAACTTGGAAATTTCTGTTTTTCTAGATAGTCTGTGAATAAACTCCAGGTGAACATAAGCCGTCAAAGAGCTATGGTGATCTTACACAATGAGATCCATGAACCAGGACACAGATGTCTGCAACTAAACAAGGATTCAGCTATCAGAATCATATTTACTGATCTGAACACATAGAGGCTCTGTAATTGGTTAAAAAAGAGGGGGTTCTGCCTTTATGCCTTCTTCAGTGTTACTCTCTTCAGAATGTTATTCAGCAGCCAAGGATAAGCGCTCTTTAAATGCATGTCTGCTTTAGAGAAGCTTCTAAAGAAAAGGCTCACAGGGCAAGGAAAATGGGACTCAAGAATATGGATGCGATCTCAGAGAAAAAGATTTTATAGATGTTTTGCAGCTCCCTACTTTTTAAGGCAATGGGCATCTACGACACGTGGAGTCTTATCTATGAGTCAGTGCCCTTCTGCTTCAGAATCAGCATGGTTAATGGATAGGAGCCAAGTGACTAGCAAAGTCTTAGTAGCTTACAGAGTTCAGCATAGTTACCTTTGGGGCTACAGCTCTCAGAATCACCAGGCAGTAAGATCAGTGGGCATGATGGCAAGGAGCAGGGTATAATCCAAAAAGTAAGTTTTCCTGTCTGCAACTTTACTGGTTGTCACGTGCCTCTAGAAGCATCCCAGAGGTGCACAAGGAAGCTCAACACTGAACACACACCCCATACATGGGATAAGGAAGATAAATTACCTAAGCTACCCCACCCTTGCCTGCTTCTTTTAAACAGCCTACAGATGTGTTGGGGGGGGATTCTAGAGGACCAAATTCAACCTTTACATCAATGTCTTAAGCCAGGTACTTCTGCTTGTCACTGAGTCTCACTGCAGGACAGAGAGGGATGTTGCTGAGAGAAAAGGGGGCAAGAATAATATGATACTGGAAAATGTTACCTTGTTAGAATAATGACAGAAAAGACAGAATTCTTGGGATCAAAATATTCTCCATGTTCACTATAGCTATTAAAATACCTATTAAAGCTATTAAAGTTCCAGTAACACGCCAAACCCTTCAGCTTTCAGTAACAAGAAGCAATATTTTGTGCCATAAAATTTATGATAAAGACCATAACTCTCCTCATACAATCTTAATCAATATATGGCAAGCAACAGATTTTGTTTAGTGATAATTTAAGTGGCTGCTGAAAAGACTACAAAATTTGTCCAACGCAATTCTTCCAGAGCCAATGCAGGACTTGTATCTTGACCTTCTTCCCAATTTAAATTGCCCTGTTTTAAGCAAATGCCGTATTTAATGTCATAACTCTTAATTGGAAAATATTTCCCTGTTGCTGTGTTATCAAATACTGTCATTGTTTCATCAACTATTGTGTTCATACTACTAGAGGAGATAGGTAAACAGGTAGTGGATGTGCATATATGTATGCAAATAAACAAAGTTGAGGAAAGTAAGGTCAGCAAGGACCAGTGAAGACAGCAAAATTGCTCCTGACAGCACCAAGACACAAATCTTTCTCTTGCAGTCTCTCTGGCTACAACTGAAGTTTCCATTTGCTGTTATTTCACAGCAATGCAGATGGTATTCTTCTCAATCAACACCATATGTTCTACAAGCAGTATACAGCCCAGAATGCATGTTTGTGACACACCATCTTCTGCCTCACAAAGGCATTGGTTTTCTGAAATACTGCACACCTCCAAGGACAAAATCAGTATGATTCTTAGTGTGCTTCTTTCAGTTGCATTTTTTAAAAACAGCAGCAGGAGGAAAAGACCAGGACTACAATAATTTTTTTTTTTTAAATAACCTTTCATCTTCCCCACCCCCAATCATGATAAACCACTACCATACTGCATGAAATTGTTATTTCTGCAATAAGGCTAATACAAATACCATTTAAAACACACATAAAAATGCCTGAATAGAGTATGTTGAGTCAAAAAGAAATCTTTTCCAGAGAAAGTCTGCCCCAGGTTAGGTGCATGTTACAACTTACTTTGTGGTTGGTTTATTAAGCAGCAAATTTATCATTTGGCATCAGGCAGCTGCAAGCATATGCACAATCAGGAACTAGAGAAGTAAGAAAGCTAGAAGTAAGAAAGAAATCACCACCAAGTACCTTCTGCCTGCTAAAACAGTGATTTATTAAATTTTATCAAAACAATTTTAACTAGACTTAGTGTAATATGGGGATGGGCCAAGCGGATCACCCAGGCCACACACAGCTCTCATGACCATTACTGTGGCTTTCAGAGCTTCCCAGGACTCAAAAAAATGACTTCTAAGGGACATAGAGGGTATTTCCATCATGTTTGGAGGCTCCCTGGGATCCACAATTTTTCTTTTGAAAAATTGTTCAAAAAAGATTTTCCTCCAAAGGCCCTCTAGGGGGTGTGTTTTGGCTGTCGGGGAAAACAATTTATGCCCTGGAAAGATATTTTTTGGACTAGACAAGGACTTCTACTCCTTTCCCATTGGGGAAAAAAAGGCCTCTCCTGAGCCTAAAACATGGTGAGAATTCCTCCTGTGTCTCTCAGAGGGCATATGACAGGGGATTAATTTTGATATTTATTTATTTATTTACTTACTTACTTACTTATTTTCAGGAGTGGGTGCAACACAGGATGCAGCCCTCCAATGTTTCCGGGGGGGGATTCCTGTGTTCCCCTAGCCTTCTACAGTTGCCCATCCCTCCCCTAACAAATGTTACAAAAAATGTAATGTATAAATCCTTACCTCAAGTCTTCTTCACTGTGGCCAAGTTAAGTTTACCGTAAGTCACCCTTTGTTCACAGAAGACTGACCTAATGTTTTACCTAGTCTTGCACAGTTGAGTATCAAACCTGGAGATCCAAGGAAACTGCTATTTTGAATTCCCTCAGTCCCCTGACGGTTGAATGCAGGTCTATAGAATGCCATTTACCCAGGTCTATGATCTATTTAATGGACACATAAATCCAGTAGTGATGAGAGAGCAGTTTCTTGAAGAAGAAGACAGGACAAGATGTTTCCTTTTTGAAAATGCAGACTTTATGGAAACATAGCAATATTTTCACAAGATAGGGACTAAATGCCACTTTGATATGGCTGAAAGGAGGGTTAACCTTTGACAAGAACTCTCCTCTTTAGAAACTTTGAATTTTTTTTTCCTCAAAGGCAAAAGCTACCCAGAATGTCTTCATACTCATTTTCTACATTATTTACACAGTGATACTATAGTAGATTTTCAAGTACAGGGCTCATCGCAACAGCCATGCTTATAAGGAGAATCTTCAGGTCATAAAATACTCATGTTAATAACTCCATCATAAAATAAAGATATCCAAAACAAAGAAATCACTGATAAAATCTCTCAAACTCACAGGGAATGATTGCAATCTTACACATAGTTACTTGGAAATTATCTCCACCATATTCAGTGGTGTTTTTATCTCACTATGCACGTTCACTTTATAAAACACACTGAGCTCTAATAAAAGACATATTCAGCAGGAATAAAGCCTTTAACATCCAATTGATAATGCAAACAAGCTTTCAAAGAAGTCTTGCATTTTAAACCACTGTATAAAGTAGGAACTCCATCAACAAAAAGGAAATAAATATTCATCATCTCCATCAGGGGTGAGCAAAGTACACCCGCTGGCCACACATGACTCCCCAAGGCCATTTTTTTGGCCTGCAGCCACCTCCATAAACCATCCCCATATTTACTCCAATCCCACCTCACAATCTGTTAAAACTGTAAATACGTTGATTCCACTCCTCATGGCTTCCAGAAGCAGTTGCTGTGTGTCTTTGGGAGGTTAGTGAATCCACACACATCCCCAAATCCCTCAAAACTCTAGCCGGGAAAAGCAATTGGATTTAGGCTATTTAGGCTATTATTATACAACAGTGTTAGAAACTGTGCGGCTCTCCAGATGTTGTACTACACATCCAAGAGTTCCTTGCCATTAACTATCTTGGCCAGGGCTGCTGAGAGCTGCAGTTCAGGAACATCTTGAAGGACATATGGTTCCCACCTCCATTATTCAGAGAACTTGGCATTTGCTATATAAATTAAGGACATTCCATTCTAATCAACTATTCCCATTTTCCTAAAAAAATTAAAAAATTAAAATGGCAATAAACTTATTTAGAGAGTTTGGGAAGTTAATCTAGTAAAGATATGGCTGAAGACACACAACAGGATGTAGACAAAGTCAAGCCATGATATGAGGAAAGAGTTATTGATTTTGTTTGTTTTTTTAAGCTAGTTTTTCATAAGATACATCCAAACCTCATTAAGATTTTTGGGAAAGAAATGTCAGAGGAATTGATGTAGACAGTTGCAGACAAGGCTTTTATCACACAACAGCCCTGTCACATTCACTGAATTTTACAGAGGCTCCAGACTTCCTCACCCTCCCACAATATCCCCTCTTATTTTTTTCCTACCACTTCTTCTGTCTTTTTCATTACCACAGAAAATCTGTTGAGAAGAGGAAAACAAATTAGTTGTACAGTGCCTTCTAACTACTAGCACAAGGAGACCTCTGTGTGGAAATGGCCCTCCTTCCTACTATGAAGTGCTAACAATGGAATTTGTTTTTTATGGAAGAATGCTAAATGGGTGACCTTGGGTGTATCGCACATTCTCAGCCCCAGAAATAGCAATAGCAATAGCATTTATTTCTATACCGCTTATCAACTGAGTGTTATCTAAGCGGTTTACAATGTATTTTAGCTAATTGCCCCCGACAAGCTGGGTACTCATTTTACTGACCTACGGAAGGATGGAAGGCTGAGTCAACCTTGGAGCCCGGCAGGATTGAACTCACAACCCTGTGGCTTGCAGTACTGGCATTTAACCACTGCGCCACCAGGCTCCGTGATAGCCCTATCGTAGCCCACCCTAGGGTTGCCATAAGTGGGAAACAACTTGAAGACACACAGTAACAGCAGCAGTAGCAACAACAACAACATGAATGCTATATACCATAGAAATCTTATACTCTCTATTACAAAGAGTATCAAGAGTGATGTCAGTGATATCAGACTGTCAGTGCTGTTTGTTGAATACACCACAAATGACCACCACTATCCCCCAGCAGTTTTCTTTGCTGTGAGTCCTGATCTGCATTAGCAGTGAGGCCGAAGTTTCCATGTCTCTGTAATGAAAAACACGCCAGCTCCACTAATTTGTCTGGCTCAGGCTTGGCAACATTTCTGCTTTAGGAATGAAACAGTTCATAGAAGAGGTCTACTCGCTCCACTGGTCTAATCCATCCTTACTAGCAAAGAAAAGTGTCACATATAAACATATCATATTGCATTTCAGCCTCCAGGCCCACGTGCAGCAAGAATCCAATACTTCCGTTTTCTCTGCAGTTTGAAGGGACAACTATCAAATAGCAAGTGTCAAATGCATAAATGCTTCAGCTAAACTCAGTAGGATACAGGTCTACTATACCTTTTATTCTGTTGTTTGGTGATCCTGTGATTGTTTCATTTTTATTCCATTTCATCTGCTACTTTGGCCATTTCCACACTACATCTTACATGGGACAGCCGGTCCCTCCCTAAACTGCAAACCCCAGGAGTCCATAGGATGTTGAAAGTAAAATAATTGTGCTATAAGAGTGTAGTGCAGAAATGGCCTTTGAGTATATTCATGTAGAAAGGGGTGATATAATTTTAAAATATGTATATGTGTGTGTGTGTGTGTGTGTAGACAACAAATACACACACATATATTTTGAAGTAAATAACAAGGAGAACTAAAAAATATAAAGTGAGCAACATATAAATATATATATCTATGCAGAGAAAAAGAGGGAGGGAGGGAAGAAGGGGAGAGTTGAACCTCAGTTTGGTGTAATGGTCAGAGATCTTAGTCAGACACAATAGTAAACCAGTTTTCCAGAGAATCATTACTGAACACAAACATGCTCCTTCCCAGGGCACACATCCCATTCAAACTTGCTTTGCAAACCATCCATTGAGGGTTCCTGGGATGTTTGTACCACTTAAAAGGCAGAATCATATACCAGCATTTGTTCTTTGCCAATGAATCCTGGATTGTTTTGAGTAACAAGCCATGACTTTTGGTTTGTGGCATGCTAAACAAACCATTTCTGGTTTGTTTAGTAATCATGCTAATAGACAGATGCAAAGCAGAAGTTATCGGGTTGTATAGCCCAGCTTGCAGCTCATTCACCACAAGCCAAGATTCTCAGAATCCTGTCTTATTATTGCATCTGACCAGATGTCAATAGCCCTGGCTTCAAATCCTAGCTCAATCATGAAATTCATTAGATGATATGAGCTCTCGCTCCCTAAAAATTATTCAATTCTGCAATGAAACAACTTTGGACATGCCTACATATACTAGCCAAGGGTTAGCCCACGTCCAAAAATACTAGTAGTATAACCAGGTTAAAAAGTAGTGTGGAACCAGTGCTCCAGAAACATGCCTCTCTAATAGCTATTTCCAATGTACTTAGGAGAAGCAGTTATCAGCTGCCCAGGATGCCCCTAAAAATGGGAAGTGACGCGCTTACTTCCACCTGTGTTTATCAACTTGATCAGGTATGTTACACAAGTATATCCCTGTGAGACTTCATAATGTAAAAGGAGACTTTATCTAAAGATTTCCAGGAGCCAAGTATAATAAAAAACCGATGTGGTGAGGAGGAATGTTTCAATCCTAAATCTTATCTTCTCAAAAGCCAAGCCTGATATGATGGGGACATAAGTAATGGCACTTTATCAAAAGAATGTTACTTTTGAGACTAATGTTTGAATGTGTGTATATGATTACCAAGCCAGCTGTGTGAATAAACAAATCAAGGATATGGTATCTGCATATTTCTCACAGAAGTCCTCTGAACTATCAGAAAGTCAGATTGTAAAAGACTAACTCAAATAAAGAGTTATAAAGAAATATAATACTAAAGAAACAAATGTTAATTTTATCAATCCCTCCATCTCTTTTAATCCTTCCAGATTCCTTATGTAACCCAGAAGACTGGTAAGAAACAGAAGCTGGCACAAATGAAAAGTTTAACTGCATTATGAATTCACCAAGATTAATGCCACATTACAGAAAACATATTTGTATGTGTCTGGTGGCATTATTTCAGTCTGCGACAAAAGAGGGCAACGTTACAAAATTTACAATGCAAAAGCTTTAAAAAAAATGTTTGTGGAAAAAGAAACATCCCCATTTCTTGCAACTTCTCCTTCCATCAGCAGGCAAACACAGTAATGGACTTCTTGTCCATTTGAATGCCAACCCTGAGTTATTTGCACCTGCATTGAGAGCCAAGGGCAGATAAGGAATTTTGCTGTATGCTGACCATCCCACTGCCCAACAGTTTCCTCTGCCTGAGATGATCAAAGTTATATCTGTCAGCTCAGTGCTGAGAACTCTCTGGGTGATTTTCCTATGGGATCTTTAACATCTATAGTGAGACCAACTTATCCAAATGCTTCAGTACGTCATTAGACCACCAAATTCTCAGGCAGAGAAGTACTAAATCAGTGTCTTGTCATGACAATGGACTGGATGAACACCAATAACATGAGACTCAGTTCAGAAAAAAACACAGAGCCATCCCCATCCTGGGTGCTTTGTTTGCCTGGGGGACTGGTGTTCAGCCTCTTCATGATAGGATATAGAATATGACTGGAAAGCAGCTAACTTGAACTGAATGTTATGAACATGTTACTTTGGCATTTTATCATATCCACTGGCTCCCAGTCCACCTTGAGACCAAATCAAAGTGCCTGAATTGATCTTTAGAGTTCTTCTTAACCTGAGATTTTGGTACACAAAGGATTATTTCTTCTCACATGGACTACAAGGACTTCATATGAAGCCTTTATTCACATGGCCATGCCAAGTAAGGTATAACAAACAACTACAACTGAAAGGGCATTTGCAATACCTCCAGTTATACAAAAGCAAAACTGTACTCAGAGAGATCACTTCAACACCTACCCTAACATCTTTTGTTTTAATTTTCCCAAACCTTTTATATTTTGTTGTAACATTTAAGCCTATTTTTGTGCATTTTGACATTGTCTCTCCTTATGGCTGATTTAATTTTTTTAACTTTTGTAAAATAAGTTTTTAGCTAAACTTTTATTTTAAATTTTGTACACTGCTTTCAACCCCATACCAGGAGAAAGGCAGGGTTCAGAATAAAAAAACAGATAAAGTTCTTTTAATTTTTCAACAATGCTGCTGTTCTTATGCAATGACGCATGCATATATGACCAACCTACTGAATTCTGCAGCTGGCTTCAAAACCAGGTGGCCCAGTAAAAAGAGGTCCTGCAAAGTAACAGTGAAGTTTTTGCTGAAATGAGCTTTAACGTAGATAACTCACAAGTAAATAGGTTGCATTCCATTTGACCTTGAAAAATAGGTCAACACCGGGTCTAGTACAGTCTAAACAGGACATTTTTTTCTGTCCTGAATCTCCTGAATCTTGAATATTTCTTGCATATCGGTCCAGTTCTTAAAGAGAGTGCAGCAGCAACTCCAGAAATTTCTGTAGTAGATTGGATTCATGCTCCTGAAGGCCAATTAAATCATAAACAGGCTGAAACATGTTGGGCTTTCTAAAGAATAAACTTGGACAATTCATAAGCACATGGAGCCTAGTCTCCTTTTTTTTCTGCTGATTTATTACACATGCTTTCAAGTACTTATTCATACTGTATTAGCCAATAGCTGTCAATGATATACAGGTGATCGTGATGTAGAATCTAGACTAGACTCTATTACAGATGAAGGATACTATTAGATAGATCTACACTAGTACACCTACTCTATCAAAACAGTTCAGGGTAATACCTTTGCAGAATGGAAACAATTTAGATAACTTTAACAAGACAATTACTAATCTATAGCACATAAGCCAGAAACCTGTCCTTGTTTAAATGTTTCTCGACTACAGTTTCCAGCATCTTTGCCTATTGACATGCTGACCACTGGCTTGGGAGTTGGAGGTCAACATCTAGAAGGTTGTTGGTTCCCCATTGTTTTGATTTACATGACAGACATATGCATAGTGTTACAGTAGATGGTCTGCACCATTTCTAGTGGCAGGAGAGAACACATTTGTCAACACAAAGCTTTAATTTCAACAAGAAAGGAGAACATTTATATATTTTGAAATATGTCAGCAGCAGCCTATATTATTATTATTATTATTATTATTATTATTATTATTATTATTATTATTATTATTATTCCAGGAATGTCTATTTGTGAAGTAAATGGGATACTATCTGGCAGGGGAGATCTGGGGGCTCTATTTTAAGGGTCCATGGTGTGCAGTTCACTTATTCTAACCACCTGAGGCATCCATTCATTTCTATACAACATACCAATGTTAATTTACAATGCTTTAGAAGAAAAGGAAAACAATGGGAAGATCTCATAATTACAAAAAAATTAAGAATGAAATATACACACTTGCACACAAAACAGTATGTGCTTTCAAGCCATCTGTCAACATGGTTATTCGATGAATTTCATAGGGTTTCCTTAGGCAAGAAGTATTCAGGGATGGTTTTGCCAATTCTTTCCTCTGAAATATAGCTTACAGCACCTGGCAGGTGTTGGTGGTCTCCCATCCAAGTACTCTGCTTAGCTTCAAAGATCAGATGGGATCTGGAAATTTCATTTAAATTAGATCAGCAGTGTTCATTTCTCTGATTAGTTAGATGTATTAATTAAAAATCTTTTGATCAAAGATGACACTAACTCACCAAGCAACAGATTTTATTATTATTTTTAAAGTAATTTTCTGTACAAGACTCTGCAAAAATTCTGAATCGCAGGCATCTTAGATGAGGCGTTTCCCTTTGTCTCTCTCTTTCAGACACAGAAAAAGACTGAGAGATAGTTGCTGTGATATGTGACATTTAAAAGCAAAGTAACTGTCGTTTTCTGTAGAAATGTTGTTCTTTTCTTCCGCTACTATATGCAGTTCTAATTGGTAACACCAACCAAAACTCACGAAGAACAAACTAAGATTTCTGTAACCAGGTGACAGAGCGGAGTTTTAAATGTTCTTCATTTGAAGCCATTTATCTGTCAAAAAATACATAATCATCTTACCAAACCCATCCTATCACAGAAGCATGTGTGGGCAGGTAGAGAAGAGGCTTCAACAACTACAGTCCTATCCAATGAAGCTTTAAGTGCATTTCAGCCTGCCCATGTTAATAGGCTTAAGTGTGCTCCATTACATCAGACTGCAGCTTTTACGTACAACTTAGTCACATATCATGGCATGCTATATCTCGCTAATCTTTACTGGCTGAAACCTGGTAAATGTCCCAGGAAAACCAGATAAATTAGACATGGGAAATATTTTATGCATCTTCCATCTTGTCTAGTCATTAAGCCACAGAACGTGCTGTGCTGTTATTGATTTAATCCTGACCATTTCTAAACTGCCTTGGAGGGCGGCGGAGGAGAACAATGTGATGAAGACAGGTCATTGAAATGACAGGAAGAAAAGAACTTATATATTACATGTATATAAAAATGCAGGCAGAAGGCCAGGCATCTCCCTTCTTTTAGAAACCAGAACTGTGGGTGATCTTGTTTCACTCTACTTGAATCTTTATTCTGCTTATTTTGTACTGGATTCTACTTTGACATTTTTGGAACTTTGAAAGCTGTACCTGCACAAGATGTGCATCCTAGCCACTGAGAAATGGGACCCAGATTTCCATTCTTAACTTTGCCACCAATCTGGCAAAATTAATGAGATGCCCTAAGAGCTGATTCAGTCTTCAGTAACTATTAAGCAGTCACCTTTTCCTCAGGGGCAGCCACTGGTGGAACAGCAGTGTGATGTTGGAGGACAGAAGATGCTATAGTTACTATTCAGCCAGCCTTATACTCCCTGAACTGTCTTGATGTCCTCAGATATG